>JAXIVH010000006.1:13933042-13938042 GCA_036785325.1 Urophycis tenuis | reverse complement strand
AAAGGCTATCTACTGTACCCTATGCAAGCTAGAGAAGGCAATATGTCTGAGCAAAGAACATACAACGTTTGTAATTGGGGGTATTAAGTGGCAGGATATGAGCCCAGGAGAAGTGATACAGTTAGCAGGACGGACCTGCAAGAGGAACACATCCACAGCTAAGGACCCAGCCACTGTGTCCCCAGGTTAACTGGGGACTATGGCTATCGCCAACATGGAGAGAAGAACTGTACTTAAAGGTACTTGTATTTAAAGGCATGGAAACATTGAGGAATTGAGTAGAACTGGATCAAAAGAACCTTCAACAAGTGTCCTGTGCCAGGGCGCCACTGTGAGATCTCCTCCTCTAAGTTACTCTCATCCAAGGGCACACCACTTGGCAGTGCTAGCATATGCGCAACTCCCTGGCACCCGGATACACAAACAGAAATTAATTATTTAACGGATCACAGAAAAGGCCCCTCGCATCGACGGTGTGACGCCAGCCTGCCAACAGAGCTGGAGTCCAGCTCCAGTGGCCAGGGGCACCGCTGGCTGGCCCACGCTGAGGGTGTCCAGTGCTCTGCCAACTGTATCTGCTCTATCTGCTGCACTGGATTTACACGGTTACACTTCTGATGCCGTGCAGTGTTACCGCTAAATACTTCCTCCGCCCACCTCGTCGCATCGCCTCAAATGACATTGCAGTGTGTGTTGTATGAGACTGATCACAACGTGAGATTTACAGTGTTTCTCATACACAACCCCTGACTTGTGTATTCACTTTAGTTGCAATGTGCAGGGAATTCAGATGCATGTCATTTAGGAGCAGACAGGCTTTGTTTGGGCATATTATAAAATGCTGCCAAGACAAGTAGAATAGGAGCTTGGATACCATCCCAGGTCACCCGTGTCATGTATGATGTGTCTTTCGCTCTGGCCACCAAGCTGGGCCGCACCTCCAATGGTGTAAACTGAGCTTCTACACCAGCGTGAAGCTAGATGGAGATGGGTCTACGTAGTGATATATATATTGTTAAAAATACATGGAGCAAGCAACTGGATATCTTCCTCCCACGTAGATCAAATCATCATGTAAAGGAAATGGTTTCCATCCTGCGGTTGTTTTAATCGGATGTTTCTGCACGAGATACTGCTTATCCTCATTGAAGAAACTGTTTATTTTATAAGGGTGGCGGCCCTATCCTTAAAGGCTGAGGGTTAGGGTTAGGGTTAGGGTTTGGGTTAGGGTTAGGGTTAGGGTTATGGTTAGGGTAAGGGTTAGGGTTAGGGTTATGGTTAGGGTAAGGGTTAGGTTCAGGGTTAGGGTTAGGGTTAGGGTAAGGGTTAGGTTAGGGTAAGGTTCAGGGTTAGGGTTAGGGTTAGGGTAAGGGTTAGGTTCAGGGTTAGGGTTAGGGTTAGTTTAGGGTTAGGGTTAGGGTAAGGGTTAGGTTCAGGGTTAGGTTAGGGTTAGGTTAGGGTTAGGGTTAGGGTTAGGGTTAGGTTAGGGCCTGTGGAGATGTGGGTCAGGGTTAGGTTCAGGGTTAGGGTTAGGGTTAGGGCCTGTGGAGAAGTGGGTCACTGGCTTCAATTTGAGGTTACACTGTGTTACACCTGCCCGCCTCAGCACAATGGGGGGGCAGAGCCTTCAGTCGCTCTGCTCCACAGCTCTGGAACACCTTACCACCTGACCTCCGGAACTGTGACTCTCTCCCCCTCTTCAAATCATGCCTCAAAACCCACCTGTTCTGGACTGCCTACTCCCTCTAACCTCCTTGCTTCATGTTATACTTGCCCTATCTATATTTATTTTATCTTATTATGTTGATCTTTTTTACCATGGTCCTTTTTAACATGTGATTTGTATATTTCATTATGTGATTTTAATTTATTTTGTACAGTGTCCTTGAGTGACCTGAAAGGCCAAAATGTATTATTATTATTATTATTATTATTATTATTATTATTATTATAGACATTTGAATGAGACTTGGCTGGCACATCACGGCTGCTGATTATCTGTTTATCTGCGTACTTATCTGCGAACATTTGGTATTTTTATATCGACTACATCTTGGACACAGACAAGATATATTACCAAACTTAGCGCAACAATTTTTTCAATCGAACTCCTTCAGGACATTGTCAATGTTAAAGCTGTCGTTGATTTTCAATTATTTAGATTTTTTATATCATAATTTGCAAATCCAATCCAGTCTGACTCTAGTTTATTTTTAGTCTGGTTTCTTCGCATGTTCCCACCTTCTGAGTGTGTTTCTTATAGAGCCCATCTGGGAGGCATCCATACCCCCACTCTACTGCACTCTTTCCCAGAAGAGCTCTCATCCTCCTCCGCCTCCATGGATATGACTGACTGTTCAGAGCTCCCATTACTCCTCATCAGGCTCCGTCAGACATGCCTACTTTTTAAAGCCTTGCCAATAAATCTACTTTGAAAGATTCAGGACATGTTTGTGTATATTTTAGGGGGGGTTTATGCTTTTCAAAACCAAAACGAATAAGTGTGTGTGTGTTTTGATCTAAGTCATGGACCTTACCAGTAAGTACCAGTAGTAAGCTCTTGTCCTGTGTATTAATGGATGAAGAATGGACCTTACCCTCATGGCTTCCTGGATATGGTCCTGTCGGACCACCTCGGCTGAGCGGTCCATGTACCACTTCAGACATCGGATCAGCTCTCTGCAGACACAGTGTTGAAGAGAGGCTCGGAGTCAATACAATGGACCTCCTATGTGACCACAATCAGACCACGTTAGAGATCATTACAGTGGAATTCACTTGCTCACAACACATGCTGCAGGCAGCCTTGTATTGGAGGTATTTATATTTTAGTAGTACTCATGTGTTCTTTACTTGTAAGCCAGGGCTCCAGCGAAGTGGTTCTGAATGTAGGAGTCCATGACCGGTCTGAAGTGGTAGAACCGGCTGTCCCTGAGAAGGTTGATGATGAAAACCTTCCCAGGGCCCAAAAAGAACCGGGTCAATCCCACTCCGTTTTGCTTTCAGTCGCAACGCATATAAGACCCAACCATGTGTTTGTGTGTGTGTGTGTGTTTGTGTGTGTTTGTGTGTGTTCTTACCAGTGACTGGAATACCAACGGTCCATATTTATCAGTGTTGTCATCTAAGAGACAGAAGAGAGTATCCAGAACATCTCGCAGGAACTAAATGGAAAACACAGGAACAAGAATCATCAAAATGGAATTAAAGGATTTATCTTCAATGACCATCAAAAAAAAATGGTAGCAGTATCACCAATAACACAGTAATCTGATGACTTGCAGGGACTGTAGTTGTTTTACTTATTAACTTCTAAAATGTAATTTTAACAAAGCATCAAATAGTGTGCACATGTTGGTGTTGTTCAACCCAAATCAAATTCCAGTGTAAGTTGACAGGCGTGTTTCAGGTCCTTCTGTCCCCGCAGCACGCCAGCTGAGCGTCACCTTGACAATTTCCTCTCCACTGATCTGCCGCAGACGGCCCAGGATGTCCAGGACCCGGTCGGGGTGAGCCTTCCAGTTCAGCAGCGCTAGGAGGTCCACTAATGTTGTTCAAAACAAAACAACAGCAGATTAGCCTTCTCCGCAGAGAGCATGGCTCGGGTCAAGCAGCCACATGAGCCGCGTAGCGTAGCATGGAGCTAAGGCCTCCACCTCACCACCTCACCATTCTGAGTGAGTTTGGTGGAGCAAAGCAGCGTGGACACCCAGAAGGTTTCCTTGGGGCTCCTCTGGAAGGGCAGGTTGGCGGGCAGGTTTGGACAGCTGTTGAAGTCCTCCTTGCAGCAGGGCATACTCAGGTACAAGCCCTGGTTACTGAAGGTAGTGTTTTCATCACACTACGGGACAGAGATGGAGAGAGAGGAAGAGAGGGAGAAGATGGAAAGAGCGAGAGAGAAATGTATATATATATATATATATATATATATATATATATATAGAGAGAGAGAGAGAGAGAGGAGGGATAAGGAGGATGAATCAGGGAGTTTTCATGTAAAATACAGCGCCTTCTAAATATAGCGCGGCTACTTTTCCACCGTACATTTCAATGTGCAGAAGCTCTGCCTGTGAGGGTTCTGGAGAGGGGGTGAGTCCCACCTCTCACCTTGTAGACACAGAGCTGCTGGAGTGTTTATCCCCACCTCTCACCTTGTAGACATAGAGCTGGTGGAGTGTTTATCCCCACCTCTCACCTTGTAGACACAGAGCTGGTGGAGTGTTTATCCCCACCTCTCACCTTGTAGACGTAGAGCTGGTGGAGTGTTTATCCCCACCTCTCACCTTGTAGACGTAGAGCTGGTGGAGTGTTTATCCCCACCTCTCACCTTGTAGACGTAGAGCTCGTGGTTCTCGTCTGACAGCGTGGTCCCGTCCTCCCTCATGAGAGGCGTGAAGGCGAAGCCAAACAGCTTCTTCTCTCCTTTGTCTTTAGCTGCAGGAACACAACAACACACACAGAGACGTCTTTCACCGCCGCCGCCACGGCAGCGTGGCCGTGTGTCGCACCGTGTGTCAACGCCACTACGGAGCCACGCCGCTACGGAGCCACGCCGCTACGGAGCCACGGTCATGAAAGGGAAGGGTTTGGCATCTCGCTCACAGTGGACAGCGGGTGGGGGGGGTAACACAGAACCTTTGGGCGAGGGAGTTGAAAACCCGAACGCTACACTTATCTGTCCCACAGCTACTGTAAGATAGACCAAAGAAACACACCCAGATACACTATTCTCTCTCTCTACTGGGCCAAGAAGTAAACAAGGTACAGTCAGCAGCAGGTACTCACTGGAGCAGTGTCTGAACTCGAAGCGCAGGTGGGACCCTCTGAAGCGGTCGATGGGGATGGGCAGCTTCACCATCTCGCTCCAGCGAGGGCTGTTGTTGTGGTACAGGACAAAGGAGCGATGCTCGCTGGTGTTGGGCTCCCCGCTGCCCAGACTGATGCAGTCCTGCAGGGGTCACAGAGGGGAGACGGGGGGGTTAACTGGTCTGGAGGTGCGG
>JAXIVH010000006.1:13920004-13927504 GCA_036785325.1 Urophycis tenuis | reverse complement strand
AGGGCATCTCTGCCCCCTGGAGGTTTCCACAGCCTGGGACTTGCTCATGATGGACAGCAGAGTTTGCAGCAGCACATCCAGAAGACTTTCCACCATCATCTCCACCTCCTCCTGAACCGACGACTCCTGGGAGAAAGCGAATACAGACGACGAAGAAGATGAAGAAGAAGGAAAAGAAGATATGCCGGGAGGAGAAGAGATTGTATAAATAATTGATACCGAGACACATGCTGCTTAATTGCCTATTTAAAGTGTGGGTACAACGCCGGGGCAGTGAGCCCTGATGAGCCAAGGCAGCACTGGCCTGAATGACGGGTCTTTCAAAAGGACACATGAATTTTACATTCAATTTTTTTTCTTGTTATTCATTTTTTATACACAGCTATGTCAGCTATGTCAACAGCTGTGTATTAAGGAGGCAGGGAAACAGCAATATCACAGCAAGGAGGAAGAGCAGCAACCTCACTGCAAAACGTGTGTGTGTGTGTGTGTGTGTGTGTGTGTGTGTGTGTGTGTGTGTGTGTGTGTGTGTGTGTGTGTGTCTGTGTGTGTGTGTGTGTGTGTGTGTGTGTGTGTGCTGAGCAGGCATGTTGCCGTCACACCATGGAGCTGGTCTTGATGATGGAGAAGATGCTGGCGAGGATCCCAGAGCAGATCAGCAGCTCCCTCTGCTGGCGCAGATGGAGGTGGATGTGATGCAGCACCACTGGCAGCAGGATGCTGCGAGACTCTGGAGGGTGGGGGAGGAGGAGGGGGAGGAGACACGAGAACCTTTAAGTAGGAGGAAATAGACTTGGACTACATTTTGAAGTACTGTGCCTTGATATATTTAGGGCATTATGATATATGAATAAAGAAGATCATTTTGAGTACTATTTACTCCAAAATATTTGTCTTGGTATATGAATACATCATTAAAAAATGTATTTGATTGACAGGATGGAAGAGAGATTACAACACAACAAAGCAAATGTATATTCATAATGTGTGCAAAATGTTTCAGTGTAACAGATGATAGATTATAGAATACATTTTGGGATGAACATGAATTTAATTGACAAGATGGAGGGATGGGAGGAATACAAGATACATATGAATTTGATCAACTAAAATACAAACAGAGTATGTTTTGCAGTATATCTTGCCTCGAGTTTGTTAGCTGAAGGTGCGTGACGCTCACCTGGGAAGTAGAAGAGCCGGCTCTCCACGGTGCGTGCGATGGACTGCAGCTTGACCACGTCCATGGACTGTCCGATATCCACCGTGCTGGGCATGCTCCCCAGGGTGCCCCGCACGTACTCAGCCACCTCCTGCACCGTGAACATCTGGAGGAGCTCGTCGAAGATGTCCGGGAAGCTGTTTAACAGTGCCGCCTGTGAAGGCGGGGGAATGAACCAGGAACTCTCTGTCAGACTCCGTGTTGTGTGCTCACCGTTAGCATGAGCAGTCAAATAGCTTTTTTTTTTCTTCTAATGGATGTAGCATGGGCACAACAATCTGTACATGTTTTGTTCATAAGGTAAATTAAAAAACTCTTAGTGTCTTAGTTTTTTTATATACATTAAAAAAAAATACAAAGCCTCGAAGCTCTGCTGATAATGTGCTGAAACATCAAAACCCCAGAAGTGAGTCAGTCTTCTCAACGTCATCAGGTCGGGTTGACGCGCAGCCTGCGCTGCTACTGAAGGAACACAGGGGGCGCCGGGACTTACTGAGACAGACGGCGTGCTGGACAATGACCACAGAGAGGCATGCAGCTGACCACACCCCTGAACTGTCCGAGAGCAAGCCAGGGTGTGGCAACAGTGTAGGGAGTCGTGTGCAATGCAATCAAAAACAATGTTTAGAAGAACAAGCAACACAAATATGGGACTTGAAGTGGATGTAAGTGAAAGCAAAATGACCATTTAACAAAAATGGACAAACATGCATAACCAAAGATCTGGGATAAAATACGAAACGGATGAACAAAAAGTAAAACAAGACTGCCAAGCGGGCAGTAAAAGGCTTCCTGACAGAGTGTCCATTGAGTCTCAACAGGAACCATCTGACCTGTGTGAAGACCAGGGTCTCTGAGCTGCGGCTGTCCAGGCTCAGCACGAAGCGAATGGACTGGAACAGCTCCTGGATGTTGGCCCTGAACTGCTCCTCCTCCATCCCACAGGTGGCCCGGGAGTACAGGATGCGAGACTGGACGATGAACTTGAACAGGTACTCCAGGGCCTGAGCAGGGAGTCAGAGAACAGAGAATCAGAGAAGGGTATCTGGAGCCCACTAGTACCACTGTCCTCATGGCCTGTTGAGGACATGCTGAGGAGTTCACAGCATACATTACACTGCAGAGCAAACATTGCAACGCTTCAATACACAAGGTGCTGTTGATTAAGATAACATTGAACATTGCTGTAGTTACCACCAATACGCACGTCATGTAATATAACATGGCGCACACATTGCGCTTTGTGTGCAGCAGCAACAAGGTGGAAATGCAAGGCTATGTCTTTTTTTGCATAAGCAGCCCATATCTCTTCACCTCATCCCTTTACCCCACCCCTTAATCAGCTCCCCCAATGTCCTCCTGTTTGTGTGTCTGACTGTGTGTTATTTATGCTAATGCATCACCGTTACACAATGTCAACTGCTGGATTAATGAGACTCCAGGTCTCCAGGAATCTAATGAATTGCAGAGTACAGCACGTACAGTCCTGCTGTACAGTTGTTGTCCAGAAGCATGTGAACAACATGGACACGCAGAGTCCCAGAGAGGATCCTTCTGCTCGGTCAGCACATTTCCATCCCTAATGATTCACTTCCATTTTCTACCAACATCTGTGTAAAGTGACAGGCGGAGTTGCCTGTACAGTGAAACAGTACAGTGGAATGTGTCGAGCACACACTACATTAGTCCACTGTCCCGCTACACAGATGGAAGAAAATACGATCTGCCTTATGAACTCATTTTCCGGTAAAATGATCTTGTCTCTAGGCGGCACGGTGGTGCAGTGGTTAGCACTGTCGCCTCACAGCAAGAGGGTTCTGGGTTTGAATCCACCTGGGACCCGGGACCTTTCTGTGTGGAGTTTGCATGTTCTCCCCGTGCTTGCGTGGGTTCTCTCCGTGTACTCCGGCTTCCTCCCACAGACCAAAAACATGCAGGTTGGGGATTAGGTTAATTGGTGTCTCTAAATTGACCATAGGTGTGTATGTGAGTGTGAATGGTTGTTCGTCTATATATGTTAGCCCTGTGATAGGCTGGCGACCTGTCCAGGGTGTACCCCGCCTCTCGCCCGTTGTAGCTGGGATTGGCTCCAGCCCCCCCGCGACCCTCGTAGAGGATAAG
The DNA here is from genome assembly GCA_036785325.1 of Urophycis tenuis. Classification (NCBI taxonomy): domain Eukaryota; kingdom Metazoa; phylum Chordata; class Actinopteri; order Gadiformes; family Phycidae; genus Urophycis; species Urophycis tenuis. Next base: position 13,924,164 of record JAXIVH010000006.1, on the reverse strand, counting down.
CGGTTACGATAATGGATGGATGGATGGATGATCTTGTCTAAGATCTAAGTCTACGGAATCAAAGGCTATCTACTGTAGCCTACGCAAGCTAGAGAAGGCAATATTTCTGAGCAAAGAACAGACAAGGTTTGTAATTGGGGGTATTAAGTGGCAGGATATAAGCCCAGGAGAAGTGATACAGTTAGCAGGACGGACCTGCAAGAGGAACACATCCACAGCCAAGGACGCAGCCACTGTGTCTCCAGGTTAACTGGGGACTCTGGCTATCGCCAACATGGAGAGAAGAACTGTACTTAAAGGTACTTGTATTTAAAGGCGTGGAAACATTGAGGAATTGAGTAGAACTGGATCAAAAGAACCTTCAACAAGTGTCCTGTGCCAGGGCGCCACTGTGAGATCTCCTCCTCTAAGTTACTCTCATCCAAGGGCACACCACTTGGCAGTGCTAGCGTATGCGCAACTCCCTGGCACCCGGATACACAAACAGAAATTAATTATTTAACGGATCACAGAAAAGGCCCCTCGCATCGACGGTGTGACGCCAGCCTGCCAACAGAGCTGGAGTCCAGCTCCAGTGGCCAGGGGCACCGCTGGCCCACGCTGAGGGTGTCCAGTGCTCAGCCAACTGTATCTGCTGTATCTGCTGCACTGGATTTACACAGTTACACTTCTGATGCCGTGCAGTGTTACCGCTAAATACTTCCTCCGCCCACCTCGTCGCATCGCCTCAAATGACATTGCAGTGTGTGTTGTATGAGACTGATCACAACGTGAGATTTACAGTGTTTCTCATACACAACCCCTGACTTGTGTATTCACTTTAGTTGCAATGTGCAGGGAATTCAGATGCATGTCATTTAGGAGCAGACAGGCTTTGTTTGGGCATATTATAAAATGCTGCCAAGACAAGTAGAATAGGAGCTTGGATACCATCCCAGGTCACCCGTGTCATGTATGTTGTGTCTTTCGCTCTGGCCACCAAGCTGGGCCGCACCTCCAATGGTGTAAAGTGAGCTTCTACACCAGCGTGAAGCTAGATGGAGATGGGTCTACGTAGTGATATATATATTGTTAAAAATACATGGAGCAAGCAACTGGATATCTTCCTCCCACATAGATCAAATCATCATGTAAAGGAAATGGTTTCCATCCTGCGGTTGTTTTAATCGGATGTTTCTGCACGAGATACTGCTTATCCTCATTGAAGAAACTGTTTATTTTATAAGGGTGGCGGCCCTATCCTTAAAGGCTGAGGGTTAGGGTTAGGGTTAGGGTTTGGGTTAGGGTTAGGGTTAGGGTTATGGTTAGGGTAAGGGTTAGGGTTAGGGTTATGGTTAGGGTAAGGGTTAGGTTCAGGGTTAGGGTTAGGGTTAGGGTAAGGGTTAGGTTAGGGTAAGGTTCAGGGTTAGGGTTAGGGTTAGGGTAAGGGTTAGGTTCAGGGTTAGGGTTAGGGTTAGTTTAGGGTTAGGGTTAGGGTAAGGGTTAGGTTCAGGGTTAGGGTTAGGGTTAGGGTTAGGGTTAGGGTTAGGTTAGGGCCTGTGGAGATGTGGGTCAGGGTTAGGTTCAGGGTTAGGGTTAGGGTTAGGGCCTGTGGAGAAGTGGGTCACTGGCTTCAATTTGAGGTTACACTGTGTTACACCTGCCCGCCTCAGCACAATGGGGGGCAGAGCCTTCAGTCGCTCTGCTCCACAGCTCTGGAACATCTTGCCACCTGACCTCCGGAACTGTGACTCTCTCCCCGTTTTTAAATCACGCCTCAAAACCCACCTGTTCCGGACTGCCTACTCCCTCTAACCTCCTTGCTTCATGTTATACTTGCCCTATCTATATTTATTTTATCTTATTATGTTGATCTTTTTTACCATGGTCCTTTTTAACATGTGATTTGTATATTTCATTATGTGATTTTAATTTATTCTGTTTAATTTATTCTGTACAGTGTCCTTGAGTGACCTGAAAGGCCAAAATGTATTATTATTATTATTATTATTATTATTATAGACATTTGAATGAGACTTGGCTGGCACATCACGGCTGCTGATTATCTGTTTATCTGCGTACTTATCTGCGAACATTTGGTATTTTTATATCGACTACATCTTGGACACAGACAAGATATATTACCAAACTTAGCGCAACAATTTTTTCAATCAAACTCCTTCAGGACATTGTCAATGTTAAAGCTGTCGTTGATTTTCAATTATTTAGATTTTTTATATCATAATTTGCAAATCCAATCCAGTCTGACTCTAGTTTATTTTTAGTCTGGTTTCTTCGCATGTTCCCACCTTCTGAGTGTGTTTCTTATAGAGCCCATCTGGGAGGCATCGATACCCCCACTCTACAGCACTCTTTCCCAGAAGAGCTCTCATCCTCCTCCGCCTCCATGGATATGACTGACCGTTCAGAGCTCCCATTACTCCTCCTCCGCCTCCATGGATATGACTGACCGTTCAGAGCTCCCATTACTCCTCATCAGGCTCCGTCAGACCTGCCTACTTTTTAAAGCCTCGCCAATAAATCTACTTTGAAAGATTCAGGACATGTTTGTGTATATTTTAGGGGGGGGTTTATGCTTTTCAAAACCAAAACGAATAAGTGTGTGTGTGTGTTTTGATCTAAGTCATGGACCTTACCAGTAAGTACCAGTAGTAACATCTTGTCCTGTGTATTAATGGATGAAGAATGGACCTTACCCTCATGGCTTCCTGGATATGGTCCTGTCGGACCACCTCGGCTGAGCGGTCCATGTACCACTTCAGACATCGGATCAGCTCTCTGCAGACACAGTGTTGAAGAGAGGCTCGGAGTCAATACAATGGACCTCCTATGTGACCACAATCAGACCACGTTAGAGATCATTACAGTGGAATTCACTTGCTCACAACACATGCTGCAGGCAGCCTTGTATTGGAGGTATTTATATTTTAGTAGTACTCATGTGTTCTTTACTTGTAAGCCAGGGCTCCAGCGAAGTGGTTCTGAATGTAGGAGTCCATGACCGGTCTGAAGTGGTAGAACCGGCTGTCCCTGAGAAGGTTGATGATGAAAACCTTCCCAGGGCCCAAAAAGAACCGGGTCAATCCCACTCCGTTTTGCTTTCAGTCGCAACGCATATAAGACCCAACCATGTGTTTGTGTTTGTGTGTGTTTGTGTGTGTTCTTACCAGTGACTGGAATACCAACGGTCCATATTTATCAGTGTTGTCATCTAAGAGACAGAAGAGAGTATCCAGAACATCTCGCAGGAACTAAATGGAAAACACAGGAACAAGAATCATCAAAATGGAATTAAAGGATTTATCTTCAATGACCATCAAAAAAAAATGGTAGCAGTATCACCAATAACACAGTAATCTGATGACTTGCAGGGACTGTAGTTGTTTTACTTATTAACTTCTAAAATGTAATTTTAACAAAGCATCAAATAGTGTGCACATGTTGGTGTTGTTCAACCCAAATCAAATTCCAGTGTAAGTTGACAGGCGTGTTTCAGGTCCTGCTGTCCCAGCAGCACGCCAGCTGAGCGTCACCTTGACAATTTCCTCTCCACTGATCTGCCGCAGACGGCCCAGGATGTCCAGGACCCGGTCAGGGTGAGCCTTCCAGTTCAGCAGCGCTAGGAGGTCCACTAATGTTGTTCAAAACAAAACAACAGCAGATTAGCCTTCTCCGCAGAGAGCATGGCTCGGGTCAAGCAGCCACATGAGCCGCGTAGCGTAGCATGGAGCTAAGGCCTCCACCTCACCACCTCACCATTCTGAGTGAGTTTGGTGGAGCAAAGCAGCGTGGACACCCAGAAGGTTTCCTTGGGGCTCCTCTGGAAGGGCAGGTTGGCGGGCAGGTTTGGACAGCTGTTGAAGTCCTCCTTGCAGCAGGGCATACTCAGGTACAAGCCCTGGTTACTGAAGGTAGTGTTTTCATCACACTACGGGACAGAGATGGAGAGAGAGGAAGAGAGGGAGAAGATGGAAAGAGCGAGAGAGAAATGTATATATATATATATATATATATATATAGAGAGAGAGAGAGAGAGAGAGAGAGGAGGGATAAGGAGGATGAATCAGGGAGTTTTCATGTAAAATACAGCGCCTTCTAAATATAGCGCGGCTACTTTTCCACCGTACATTTCAATGTGCAGAAGCTCTGCCTGTGAGGGT
>JAXIVH010000006.1:13912504-13915004 GCA_036785325.1 Urophycis tenuis | reverse complement strand
GGGTGGAGGAGGACATCCTGTCTGGGGGTGGAGGAGGACATCCTGTCTGGGGGTGGAGGAGAATGTCCTGACTCCAGGTGGAGGAGGTGGAGGAGGACCTCAAGCACACCGCCTGGGTGCGCTGAGCGCTGCCGTAAGCGGCCCACACCACGGTCACCACGGTCACCACAGTCACCACAGCCCACACCGTGGTCACCACGGTCACCACAGCCCACACCACGGTCACCACAGCCCACACCATGGTCACCACGGTCACCACAGCCCACACTGCAGTCACCATGGTCACCACAGCCAACACCATGGTGACCACGGTCACCACGGTCACCACAGCCCACACCACGGCCCACATCACGGTCACCACGGTTACCATAGCCCACATCACGGTCACCACAGCCCACACCACGGTCACTACGGCCACCAAGGCCCACACCACGGTCACCACAGCCCACACCACGGTCACCACGGTCACCACGGCCCACACCATGGTCACCACAGCCCACACCACGGTCACCACAGTCACCGCAGCCCACACCACGGTCACCACGGTCACCACAGCCCACACCACGGTCACCACGGTCACCACAGCCCACACCACGGTCACCACGGTCACCACGGCCCACACCACGGACACTACGGCCACCAAGGCCCACACCACGGTCACCACAGCCCACACCATGGTCACCACGGTCACCACGGCCCACACCACGGTCACCAGGGTCACCACAGCCCACACCGTGGTCACCACGGCCCACATCATGGTCACCACGGTCACCACGGCCCACACCACGGTCACCACGGTCACCACAGCCCACACCACGGTCACCACAGTCACCACAGCCCACACCGTGGTCACCACGGCCCACATCATGGTCACCACGGTCACCACAGCCCACACCACGGTCACCACAGCCCACACCACGGTCACCACAGCCCACACCGTGGTCACCACGGTCACCACGGCCCACACCACGGTCACCACGGTCACCACACCACGTTCACCACAGCCCACACCACGGTCACTATGGCCCACACCACGGTCACCACGGTCACCACAGCCCACACCACGGTCACCACAGCCCACACCACGGTCACCACGGTCACCACAGCCCACAGCCACGGTCACCACGGTCACCACGGCCCGCACCGCGGCAAAGCGAGCGGCGAGCGACGCAGAGACTTGGTTCATGTTGGCCTCCGACCCCTGGACCCGCCAGAGCTCCTTGTGAGATGAGCCCAGGAAGTGCTGACACCAAAGCCTCGCTCTGGATGGTGACGGACAGGGGAGAATGCTGAGCTTGCTCTTATTCATCTCTGTCCTCTAACTTTGTTCATTTAGCTAAATGTCGTGTCCCTTCTCTCTCTCTCTTTTTCTCTCTTACGCTCTCGCTCCCTCTTTCTTTCTCTCATCCCCTTCTCTCTCTCATGTTCTCTCTCTCTCTCTCATCCCTCCCTCCCACCCTCTATCTCTGTCATCCCTCACCCTCTCTCTCCTTCCTCTACTCGTCCCCAGCCCATTCTTGGCTGGTGTACAACGTTCTCTCTGCATGAACAATGAGGGCCACGTGCTGCTGATGTTTCAAGGGCCACCTCTGGGTTATCTATCTGGTCATGTCAAACCACGCAGCTTCACCCAGCAGGCGGTCGCTCGCTGTCCACGACGACAAACATTGTTCAAACATCTGGCGAGGGGACCGAGGGCGTCAGTATTGGCAGAACAGATGCAACAGGATGACGACACCGTTGGATTCAAATATGTTCACATGCCACATATAACTGATGATATACTTGATTTACTAATATGACATAGAGTTATCAAGTTATTATCATAAGTTGACGTAATTATATCCATTTTAGATTCTCCCATCAAGCTTTAAAATCGGTTCCTCACCTCCTGCAATAATTATTCTATTTTCAAAAAGGAATGTAGCTGATGTTAGGCGCTCTACAATATGTGAAACTTCACATGCAAATGAAAAGCTGAGAGGTTGCGGTCTGTTCTTACGTGTAGATCTTCAGCACAAAGTCCTTCTCCTCCTTGAGGTCGGTGATGGTGTGGAAGACGTCGGCCATGGCCAGGGCGGTGCAGCCGTAGGGCCGGCGGTAGAGCACGTGGGCGGCCCCTTCTTAGAGTCGTTCAGCAGCATGCGACCTGGGAGCACAGACACAGCACCTCTAGTGTGGAGGAGATGGGGCGGGGTCTCGGCCCCTCGCTGTGACCCCTGACCCCCGCCCAAGGTCTGCTCCGGCAGCCCCGTGTCCTCTGTTGTGTGTGCTGACCGTATTCCCTTAAGAGAAACGGGGTGTTTTGCCCGGCGTGGTTTGGACTTACCGGTTCTTATGACCTGTGCGACAATGTACAGGTCTCTCTTCAGGTCTTTGCTGCTTAGGTCCTGCAAAGGAGCGAAGACACGCCGTCAGAAGACCACCGGAGCTAAAGTAACCTACACACAGGGGGCCGGGGGGCAGCAGGTACCCATTACCGTGAAGAGAGCACACAGCC
>JAXIVH010000006.1:13897504-13902504 GCA_036785325.1 Urophycis tenuis | reverse complement strand
CAATGGAGACGGTGATATTTGGCTGTAGCTTCTCTTCATGGCTACTGTGGGGGACACGCCTCCCCCACGCCGCCGGCCCCACTGGACTGACCACGGCGGTGACGCACAGCGAGAGATGACAGCTTGGTGCTCCCACCTTGTTTTCCTTTGGGAACCCAACGTAGATTCACCGAAAACACACTACTTGTTGTGAAGCTCTATCTGGTCATTCAGCTGATCCGTTCAGGATGTGTGTTGTGAAGCTCTATCTGGTCATTCAGCTGATCCGTTCAGAATGTGTGTTGTGAGGCGCTATCTGGTCATTCAGCTGATACGTTCAGAATGTGTGTTGTGAAGCTCTATCTGGTCATTCAGCTGATACGTTCAGAATGTGTGTTGTGAAGCTCTATCTGGTCATTCACCTGATCCGTTCAGAATGTGTGTTGTTAAGCTCTATCTGGTCATTCACCTGATACGTTCAGAATGTGTGTTGTGAAGCTCTATCTAAGCATTCAGCTGATACATTGCGACCGCCCATTGGGGTTCAAACCCACAACCTTTCAGCCAGGAACTTCCTCACCACTGCACCACGTCTTTCACAGTGACAAAGGACAAAAGGAAAATGACCACTCTGTAAACGTGTGACTCTGCTTTGAACAAGGCAGAATGATAACAAAGCATTAATAAAACCTTAAAACATTTTATTAAAGCATGGGACTTACCCTCTGTTGGTCACTGTGGATTTCTTTAAGTGAACATAACCCGTTGGGAAAATACCCTGTGAAACACAAGTCACAAGTTAAGCTAAACAATGCTGCCACAATTCAAGACTCAATGTAGGGCCCCTTCCTCCAACAACAGGAGACACATTACTCTGTGCAAGTTATTTTATCTATAAAAAAAAAAAAAAGCCAGCATTATGTACAGTTTGATCCATGAGTTCAATTCAGCGTTTAAACGTGTCCCTCTTCTCTGTAGTATTTTCACAGAAAGATCTGACCACCGTCAGACTTAGACATTGTGTTTTCTACAGGGTTAGGGTTAGGGTCAGGGTTAGGGTCAGAGTTAGGTTAGGGTCAGAGTTAGGGATAGGGTTAGGGTCAGGTTAGGGTTAAGGTTAGGGTTAGGATAGGGTTAGGTTAGGTTAGGGTTGGTGTGTTTTCTACAGAGCCCAACAACAACAGCAGACAAAACTGAACATGGAAATGCAAGATGCAGAATCCAACGGCTGATTGTGTCTTGACTTAGCCATGGAAGGACATTACAGACTGACATTACAGACTGAATGGTGCTGCCAGATGTGCACTTCATCTTCTTTATTCTAATCTGCCAGATGTGATGAATTGGCCACGGCAAGCACAGCTGACTTTCTCTCTTACGATATACACACAAGCACAGACATGCACACACATGCACACGCACATGCACAGCACAACACACAAAGTGCGTGGGTGAGTTAGTGTGAGGGTGGCGGGCAACATAACAAAATGGAGGTATTTGCTGGTTGCTACTGTAAACAGCGGGAGTGAGGGTTTAAGAGGCGAACCCAGAGACACAGAGAGACAGAGACACCAACCCCTCTATTTACAGACAGATTTAGCTCCGCATTCCCTTCAATGTGCCACACACACACACACATTCACTTCTGCCCTTTCAGTTCAAAAGAGGCTAAGAGTTAAAAATAGAGATTGCCTGCTGGTGATAACCTTTCACAGTAGCGTATGCTGTTTCTGGGGAAAGCACTGCTGTATTCATGAGAACAGTGACTTAGGGAATTGTAATGCATGACCTATGGCTAAATATGCAATCTTGAAATACAGTTCCTAACCAGGGGGTAGGGCTGGAAATAACACGCTCAATCAATCATTTTAGTATTGCTGTTATGGCAAGCAGTCCACAAGCAAATAGACCAAATGATGCACACGCATTATGAAATTTAACAAATAAATAAAATAAGATACTTAAACTGAAACACTGCAAGACCAAGTGACTGAAAGTCACTGCATTATGATGATGATGTGTTTCTCCTGTCTTTGTTGGGGTGAGTTGAGTTTTTGGGCATGCCTTCAAACATCTGTGTTAAGACACTCCAGCAGAGAAGACACACATACCCCAGCTTACAGAGGAAGTGGAGAAGATACACTGCAGGCAGCAGGGCTTGTGTCTATTCATCGCTTCATCGGGGATGTGGGCAATAAGGACAACAAATACAACCAACCCCCCTCGGCCTTTACCTGCCAGGTACGATATGCAGTACCTAATTAATGTAATTACAAATGATTTTCTTTTAACTACCATACGTTATTCAGGTCAAAATGCATTGGCACATAGTAAATCACATATCTGTAGCCAAAAATATATTTTGCTGCACAGTGTAATTGCAGCTTTTCATTGGAAATATCACAAAGCGCTGGATGATTGTAACCTTCATTATTATATTGAACACCCTTCCCATCCCAGTGGCTGTGGCACATTGTCTGTGGCTAGCATTGGGTCTTCCCAGCCAGCTGGGACGGGGTTCCATGGGGTTCCGGTGGTCTCATTAAGACCCCTGTACTGTGGGGAGTCGCTCTGCGTTCCTGCTCTCTTCTGATCTGCAGAACGGTTTTCAAACCCTCGGCAATCTCCAGCTATGTCTGTGTTTTAGTCCTTGGTGTGTTCCAAGGGGAACACACACCTCATGGTACGTAATGTACTTTAATGCTCAACAGCACTTCCTGCCAAGCAAGACCAATAGCAGTGAAGTAATCGTATCTAATCGAATCGAATCAAAATGAACCAGCATGGGAGAAGAGGCTCAAAAGGGAATGAGGTACTTTGGGCTCATGGGCTTAGACTGGATCGACTCCCATTCCAACCACTGTAGAGCAAATACTGCCTGCTGTGAAACAGACGCACCCTGGTTGTTTGTGTGTGATTATATAGAGTGTACATTCTGGTAATTACTCTACCAGTAATTATATTAGCAACTTGTTTATTGTGGCTCTATTGTGGCTACCTAGCTTGTCTACATTGGACACAACTAGTCACTAGGGTTTGCACCATCTGCTGGTTGGAAAACGATTGCAGCTGGAGGTGGAGAGATACTATGTAATGTTAAATATATCCATATAATGCATCTAATGCAAAACATGGACCCACGTCCTGGTGACTATCCAGACTTTTTGGTGTCAGAAAAACAATAATCACTGAATGAATTAATTTACTTCCTTTACAATCAAATAAGTGTTATAGAACACAGGTCTAAACATCTTAAAGGACCAATAGTCACAATAGCATTACTAAGACAACATAACAGCTAACAGCCAATGTACAAAACCCTGTCCTCGCTAACAGAGCTAATAATCTGGGAACCAGAAGTTCAATGCTAAAGGCAAATATCTGGGTGGAGGCTGGACATCTGGAAACCAGGAAGTACAGGGGGCAGAGTTAAGCAGTGTTTCCTGTTTTGTTAGGGATATGTTCTTCGAAGATAAACTCATTTGCGAGTACAAGATGGAGGTTTCAGCAGACTGATTTAACTAGGTTCTAATGTAAAGCTTTACAGACATATTGTCTATGGACATCTGGACAGGATGTTTTATATTCTACCTTTTAAGCAGAAAGTTTAGTTTGTGTTTGCCGTTGGCCAAGGAGCAACAGCGACACTAGAATACAGCAGCATCCTTCTAGCGCGGTCCCCTCCTGGATCCAAGACCAGCTGTACCATCTTTGTTGGGGTTCAGGTCGTTTCCAGTGGAGAACCTTTGGAACCTTTGGAACCTTTAGAGCCCGTGTCTACAGTGCCCTGATGAACATGATGGAATGTGATTGAAAATGAAACGCCATGTTCACCCAGATTTGAGTCTGAGACCTGCTTACAAATAACTATTAGAAACAAATGATTCCCCTCAAAAACACCCTGTCAGTAACAACAAACTGGCCAAGAACAAGTGACAAAAAAATACCTTAGTATGTATCCTACTTTATATAATAATAGACTATAATTATTGACTTATAATATCCCGGATCCCGGATTATATAATAATAGACTATAGTTATTGACTTATAATATCCCGGATCATACGATAAAGTGTGCAGTCCAGACGCGTATTGTTTGGTGTACTGTATCTACAGGCTGCTTCTTTCTGGTGCTGTTTCCTGGCCATGCTCCAACCCAGCCTCAGAGATTGCACAATGTTTGTGTTTGTGTATGTGTGTGTGTGTGTGTGTGTGTGTGTCTGTATGTGTGTGTGTATGTGTGTGTGTGTGTGTGTGTGTGTGTGTGTGTGTGTGTGTGTGTGTGTGTGGTGTGTGTATGTGTGTGTGTGTGTGTGTATGTGTGTGTGTGTGTGTGTGTGTGTGTGTGTGTGTGTATGTGTGTGTGTGTGTGTGTGTGTGTGTGTGTATGTGTGTGTGTGTGTGTGTGTGTGTGTGTGTGTGTGTGTGTGTGTGTGTGTGTGTGTGTGTATGTGTGTGTGTGTGTGTGTGTGTGTGTGTGTGTGTGTGTGTGGTGCTAGTGAGTGACACATTGCTATCAACTCTTAGCCAGAGGCAGAGTGTGACTGTGACACAACGCCAGAGGGATGACTCTGTGGACACCAGGCACTTTGAAATTGGTGCACAGAAAAGTATCGTTAAATACGATGGGAAATGTGAGGAGGAGAAGAGGTGAGGGGCAGAGGAACGCAGGTTCACGCCTGGAATTGTCCCCCAGCCGCGTGCTTTAAATGCTTTGAATAAGCCGTCGCTCCGATCAATAAAACATGCATGAATGCATTGAGCAATGAAGACAGAGAGGCGGGACAAATGGACATATTTACCTTTACAGAAGGCTTCCTGGTAGAAAAGCTCGATACCAACCTGAAGGAAACACACATCAGCTTTTTAAAAACATGCTTTTAGGAATGGCTCTTTGATTCTTTCACTGTTCTCCTCCCTGAGGTGTTCTGTGGTGGCCATGCCTCCTGCCAAACAGAGCACCATTCCAAGATAGATTTCGCCCCCCCTTGCCCTTGGAGATTATATTTCCACATCTTCAA
>JAXIVH010000006.1:13816029-13897304 GCA_036785325.1 Urophycis tenuis | reverse complement strand
AACTGCATTTTTCCATGCCAGTGCGACGGCTTGACGGCTAAAAGGCAGTTGCCAATTGATTGAATCTGTGTTGCCCAAGGGCCAGGGCCACATCACTGGCCCATAGTATTACATCATGTGGGAGAAGTACCCGAGCAGTCCGTGTGCAAGGCGGCCCTCCTGGCTGATTTTCCAGAAGAAGAACAACGAGCAGGCAGTGTATCACTCTGTCGCTACTGATTGTGCCAATTAGACCTACTGGATGGCTGCTTCATCTGCTGTGAACAGGAGCACGTGAAGGATGACAGCTCACGCTCGGACTTTTTAACTTGACAAAGCATGACGTGTGTGTCTAACGGCAGGCTGAATGAAGTGTTACCTGCCGAGAGAATCCATTGGCTGTGGTAACTTTGGGAGTTACTCTCCATGATGCTCAGCGAATAGCTTCGAAATGACTCATGGTTAATCAGCACGACACAGGAAGGAGGAGGTGATTAACAGCTCAACATAGGATAATTGCATCAACCTCTGGGAAAATGTGTGATTTTTAAGGTAATTAAAGTGAATGATAGTTATGCAAATGTGATGTAATAAATTTAACACCGATTACTTAAATATCAAACCACAGCTGAGGTCACATGCTTTAGCGTCCATCACCAATGTATGAACAGATTAACTGTGAAGGCTGAAGGAAAACAGCCATCCAAAATCCAACAAAATATTGTCTTTACAATCAATCTTTCTATTTTGTGTCACCTTTTTTATCTTCCTCTAGGCTGGTCTGTCATATTTACATAATTCCTATTTGGGGTAGAAAATTGTTCTGTACCCCACTATTGTTACCCTGCTGCTATCCAGAGACGACCAGAAAGGTAAATGGTGAACAAAGACCTTGTTTTGGTATCAACCTGTGAACCAAGCGCGAGCCCAACCAAAGATAATGAATATGATTTATCAAGCGTTGGACAAAGTGTGTGTGGATGTGTGTGGGTCATTTCTTTCTCCAGGCAGGTCATACATGACCATCATCACACATCTGTCTCAGATGTGGCAGAGAGGGTCGCCTGGCATCTGGAGGGTTCCTGGTTGGTTCCTCCAGATGTTTGAAGTGTCCCTGAGCAGGACCCCCAACCCGAGCTGTCCCCGGTGACCTGGCTGATGTCTGTGGTGTATGTGTTATGAATGGGTGAATGGGAGACTAACTGTGGGTCTGAAAAATAGCTAAATAAACGCAGTTCATTTACTTCAAGTGGAACATGTGGCCCGTGGAGTCCATGCAAACCCAAAGGTGTGCATGGTTGAGGTACAGACAGGTATGTTACTCTGGCACTTCATAGCTTCCACATCCACGGCTGCATGATTATTCTGCCGCTATTCGGATGTGATTTGTGACAATTGGAAGCGCGTGTTCAGGGCGGGTTGTCTGAGAGCCTGCTGATCAGTTAATAACAGAGTTAGTAGTTAGTTAGTAGAGTTAGTAACCACCACACCTTCTTGATCAGTTAATACCAGTTAGTAGTTAGTTAGTAGTTAGTAACCACCACGCCCTCTTGATCAGTTAATAACAGAGTTAGTAGTTAGTTAGTAACCACCACGCCCTCTTGATCAGTTAATAACAGAGTTAGTAGTTAGTTAGTGGAGTTAGTAACCACCACGCCTTCTTGATCAGTTAATAACAGAGTTAGTAGTTAGTTATTAGAGTTAGTAACCACCACGCCTTCTTGATCAGTTAATAACAGAGTTAGTAGTTAGTTAGTAACCACCACGCCTTCTTGATCAGTTAATAACAGTTAGTAGTTAGTTAGTGGAGTTAGTAACCACCACGCCTTCTTGATCAGTTAATAACAGTTAGTAGTTAGTTAGTGGAGTTAGTAACCACCACGCCTTCTTGATCAGTTAATAACAGTTAGTAGTTAGTTAGTGGAGTTAGTAACCACCACGCCTTCTTGATCAGTTAATAACAGTTAGTAGTTAGTTAGTGGAGTTAGTAACCACCACGCCTTCTTGTCACTCCTCTGTTGACGTGCACATGCACCCCCAGTCTTCCTACTCTGCTATTGTTGAAAGAGTCTGTGGAAATGGGCATGTACAAAAACCTGCAAACACACACACTGACACGTTTGAGTCCTCTATTCTCAAAATCATTGGAGAATTCAAAGAACACACATATAATATATATATATATGTGACAGTAAGATATGAAATATGCTGCCAAGGAAAACTGACAAGACAATAACACAATACAGTCTGACGCACAGCTAAATAACTTTTACCTTTTATTTATTGTAAAAATACTTTAGATACATACAAGCTGTACAGAAACAATCTAAAAAAATGTCAACAATAAATCTTTGTAAGAAAAAACAAATGGGTCAGAATGAACCAGGCGAGAACACAGGAAGAAAAGATGAAATTCATTCAGTTTGCAATTAAAACATTTGTTGTCACACCTTTCTAGACGCGTTCAGCCTTCAAAGTGAGAACACCAACAGTTCCTATGACCGCATCACATTACACACACTTTGTCATACCAAACAGCTGTTCACACCACTGGAACAGTGGCGTCATACCAAACAGCTGTTCACACCACTGGAACAGTGGCGTCATACCAAACAGCTGTTCACACCACTGGAACAGTGGCGTCATACCGAACAGCTGTTCACACCACTGGAACAGTGGCGTCATACCGAACAGCTGTTCACACCACTGGAACAGTGGCGTCATACCGAACAGCTGTTCACACCACTGGAACAGTGGCGTCATACCAAACAGCTGTTCACACCACTGGAACAGTGGCGTCATACCAAACAGCTGTTCACACCACTGGAACAGTGGTGTCAGTTACAGGACCAACGCTCCAGCCCACCAGGCCTTAATAGAAGAAACGTGACTCACGACAACAAATCAAACACTGCTTGTGAAAGTGACACTGGGTGGAGACTGTGGTGGGGGAAATAGTTAAGGCCTTGAGACGCTTCAGGTTCTGACAACAGAGTGAATCGGTTTGACCGCTCGGCACGTCCAAACCAGTGGCACGTTTCAAAGAGTGTGAGAGACTCAAAGACAATCACATCTAGAGGCTATTGCTACAGTGTGGAACCATGGTGGGGGCTTCCATCCGGTCTGATGGCAAACTTAGGGCTGTGAGGGACTTTAGTTTACAGGGGATCTGGGTTTGCACTTAATTAACAGCGTGCAATCGGAGCGCACTGTGCGGTAATTCTCACCAAAATGGCACTGAGAAGGCAACCTCCCCAACCCTGTGGATCTGTGGTCAAACAGGTGAAGGTTTCGGAAAACAGGAGTCGTCAAATGCTCACCTGAAGCTGTGCTGATGTCATACAAAAGGCCGTACAAATGTGGAACTGGTTTCCACTTTTCTCAATGTGTTTGCAAATGGACTAGTTCACATCTCTAAATGTGTCTTTTATGTGTATATATATCTATATATTTAGAGATATATATAGATAAAAAACATCACTTCAATTACAAAACCATGTTAATGCCCAGAATGTCTGTGTGCATTCTCCTCACCTCTCGTCTTCTCTCAGAGTCTCAGAGTTTGGGCTGCAGACCTATCAGGGTTTGAGTGGCAGCTCTTACTTGACATCAACTTTTTGGGGTTTCAAGAAACAAAACAAAAACAGGACCTGCTTGGTCAGGGTCCCAAACCCAGCCCGGCGTTCTGTCCGAGGACCCCGGCCCTCGCGGTGAACGGACCCTCGTCACTCGTTCAGGGACAAGATGATGTCATCCTCCAGGTCAGAATTGTCGGAGCTGTCTGTTAGGGGGGAAAAACAACCAGACTTCAGAGAGGGGGACACCTGCTCCATCCTCAGACGTCCTAGAGATCGTCCTAGAGATCGTCCTAGAGAACGTCTCAGAGGCGTCCTAGAGATCGTCCTAGAGATCGTCCTAGAGACCGTCCTAGAGATCGTCCTAGAGACCGTCCTAGAGACCGTCCTAGAGATCGTCCTAGAGAACGTCTCAGAGGCGTCCTAGAGATCGTCCTAGAGACCGTCCTAGAGACCGTCCTAGAGAACGTCTCAGAGGCGTCCTAGAGATCGTCCTAGAGACCGTCCTAGAGACCATCCCAGAGACCATTCTACAGTTCTTCCTCCCTCTTGCATATCGCCCCCCCCCCCCCCTCCCGTCGCTCCGCCTCAACTTCAACACGGCCGGCCAGCACAGCCCGCCTCCGCTAGCGGTAACCGCGGGCAACTGAAGCAGGGTACTCACCGTTCTCCCCTCCCTGCTCGTTATCAGAGTCCTCCTCGTCCTCCTCATCCTCCTCCTCAAGCAGACGGGCCACCTCCTCGTCATCAGAGGGGGAGAAGTCATTGTTCCCGTCCTCCTCCTCGTCCTCCTCTTCCTCGTTGTCGTTCTCCAGCTCCGCCACCAGGGGGTCCGTGTCCACGTCGTCGTCTGAGTCCTCGTCTTCCTCGTCGTCTTCCTCCTGGGCGGGCGAGAAGGAAGGAGCGCCATGAGGGGCCAAGGCCAGAACAAAACACGCCCGGGGAACCAATCAGGCGCAGGGCCTCCTTGATGGAGCCAATAGCAGAAGCAGGTGATCTGAAGCCATTGTGGTCAGACTGAAGGCACCGGCAGCGTGTCATTCAAGAGACCGCGGCCCGGTAGAGACAGACAGACACAGAGAGAGAGAGAGAGAGAGAGAGAGGTTTGATGAAGCACCTGATCGTCCTCGTCCTCCTCCTCTTCCTCTGCCAGCCTCTGCCGGCCGACCTCGTACAGTCGGCACACCGTGTCTGTGTTGACCGAGTCTTGGTTCTGGGGGACGGAGAGAGAGAGCAGAGAGGCTGCCGTGACTGCGCCCATGAGGCAGACAGAGAACAGGTGATAGCTCGGCAGGAGCTCAGTGGACAGAACAGGTCGTCCGCTAACCGGAGGGTCGGCGGTTTCGATTCCCTCCTCCAACTGTCCGCATGTCGAATCTCCACAAATGTACTGATAGTAAGTCGCTTTGGACAAAAGCGTCTGCTAAACGCCTTAAATGATAATGCGAAATACTGTCCTCACCTCGATCACAGCCAAGTAGCAGTCCTTTGTGTCTGTGCAAAGGTCAAATATATTCCTCTTGACATCAATTGTGGCTGTGAAGAAGTTCCAGCACATACGAGATGTTAGTCAAACCTCCAACTGAAGTATCCTGATGTGATCTCTCCTCCGAGGCCGGTCTTACCGATTGGTTTGTAGTCTGTGGCGTTGAAGGTCCTGAACGAGGAACCAAAGGGCGTTTTCACCTGCAGCTCCATGATGTCATCCTCGTCATCCGCCTGCAACATGGCTGTGAATGCAACAACAAGCGGCATCCACCAGGCCGGTCAGAGCCACCGTAGGGACACCAACACACAACAGTCTCCATCCTGGTTTTGGTGAAACCATCTGGCTCCCTCGGTGTTGCCAAGCCAGCACTGAGCCTTCTGGCCACATGGTCTCACCAAGACCCGGGAGCCTCAACGAAGGGTTGGCACGCACGCACGCACGCACGCACACACACACACACACACACACACACACACACACACACACACACACACACACACACACACACACACACACACACACACACACACACACACACACACACACACACACACACACACACACACACACACACACACACACACACACACAGCCCAGTGAAGGGGTTGCAGGTTTGAATCTCTCATCATGCAAGGTTACCTCCATAGATGACCGTGCCGTTGTTGTTGAACACTATTCGGCACTGGTCGAGTGCTGGTACCGTGTGGAGCAGGTGGAAGGTCCGGAGGTCCCACTGAAGCCTTCATTAAGAACAAGCCGTACTTCCCCCATTTTAATGATGAAATTACCCATGAAATAGACCCATTAAACTAGGAGGAAAAAAATGTCATTTGACTTGGGTTTGGTTGGGGCTTTTCAAATCACATGGCTGATTTATTTAGATATGGATGAGGGGAAAACCATGAAGCAACATCTCATCCCCCTACACTATTGAATGAACCACAATGTTATGGTGAACATGAAACAGACACAACATTGAGCTACTCAAATCAAAGTGAGGACAAGAAAACCTAAAATAACATGAACTCACTTAACTAAATGAGATTATCATGATGACATCATCACAATAAGCCTGTCACTGATTGGAAGTGAATGATGCTTCCTCGGATCAGAATGTTCCTTAAGCTAGAGAACCTTTTTGTATAATTCAGCATATACCCTTTCAAAATGTAGGCCTGCCTCGAAATGCCATTCAAGTGCATTCTGGTTGTAATAGAAAATGTGTATATGGTCTTGTTCTCGTGCCTTCTACTTTGTGCCCTGATGAAGACGCTAGTTACCATGGCTACCGTACAAGGCAGCTGTGGGGTCGTTAGCAGAGCCACACACACGGTGGCCGTCCAGCAGACCATCGTCCCGGACATGGACAAGGATACGATCTCCGTGTTGATGACCACCTCCAGGCAGTTGGGGTGGAACACGCCGCTGATGTTCATGTTGAACTTGTCAAACTTGTGGACCGCTTGGGCCGAGCGGATGTCCCACAGCACGCCGTCGTTGAGCACCAGGTCGTCCGTGGGGTTGAAGGTGGCGCAGTTCCTCTTGTAGTTGTTGGCCAAGTCGGGGTTGCTGAGCGTCAGGATGTTGAGGCCCGTCTGGATGTCGTAGATCTGAGGGCCAGAGGAGCAGCAGCGTGACGTCGTTAGCTCCGGTGTCCAAAGGATACCTGAATTCAGAGGCACGGTCGCTCCCAGAGCACGGTAGGCGGTTCTTGCAAAAAAACTGTGGACGTTGACTCCAGGCCGAAAGGTTCTGGGTTTGAACCCCAAACACCCTCAGGGCTATTCTGCCCCCCAAACGCGCATTGACTGAGCTATGCAACTGGATTTCATGACAGCATGCATTTGCTCGCCATGGTTGAGATGACAAGAGCCGTTGCGGCATTCAAACACACAGATGTGTGAAGCGTGAGACGGAGGACAGACAGAGGACAGATGGAGGGCAGACAGAGGACAGACGGAGGACAGACGGAGTACAGACGGAGTACAGACGGAGGACAGACGGAGGACAGACGGAGGACAGACGGAGGACAGACGGAGGACGTACGTGGGCCACCTGCTCCTTAGTGCCGATGACTCGGTCTTGAGACAGCTTGCTGAACTCCACGTAGTGGTCGTTCAAGAAGGAGTGTCTGAACACAACATCAGGAGGACACTATTACACTTTCAATGGAAAACTGCTTTTTACAAATAGATGTGATTCATATACATTAGGATACTAGGGTTGATTTCAACTCTTGTATTATTATTACTCCAGCTAAAACAGGAAGACGAAATGTGGCCATTGTCTTCTGTAAACAACCCAGTCCTCACAGTGTGATATAACAGTCTGCTAACACCTTCATTTGTTCACGCCAAGCTAAAAAAAAAAACAATTGCATCACTATTCAGTTATGAAGTCATCTTTAGACTAGAATACTCACTGCATGAATTAAGGTAGCAGTTGCCCTTGGTTTCACTTACTTCATGATGAAGACAGACTTCATCCCCCACAGTGTAGACCGAGGGTAGCTCCATGACGCTGAGGTCAACAAAAGGGAGCCATCCTGTTGGAACCACAAACACAGAACCAAGTTAGAGAGTTAGTTAGTTAGAGAGACACAAGGGCTGTTAGACACGAGAAGAGAGATTCTCCTAAGAATGGGGACGCTCATCTTCTGATGATTCTGATGATTCTGGACTGACTGGTTCCAAAGGTGTTTTTTTTCCTTGGTTTGTTTTCCTTTTTGGAATCGGTTGATCAGACTTTTACCAAATCTAAATACCACATCCTCTTTTACACACTTGACTGCTTTCACGCCATTGTTTACCACATCGCCTTTCTCAGCCCACAGGAGACCGGAGTCAATTCTATGATGAGCACCCCTGTGTCCCTGCATTGACAATCGCTTTTGAATCAGAAAAATAAAATCGATCCAGAAGAGAATTGTTACCCCAAGAATGGTGAGACAGCAAAAGACTCCCCTTCCCCTTCCCCTCCCCTCCCCGACTGTCACATTATGGATGAAGACGCAGCGTCCTTTCCACCCACCCGAGAAGGTTCCAGGTTGGTGATGGCCGAGTTGTGACAGTTGTAGCTGGCCTCCTCCTGGCCTGTGAACACGTTGTACAGCTTGAGCTGGCCCGTGCACGTCCCCAGCATCAGGAACCGCTCGCGGGCAGAGAAGGCGCAGCACATGAAGCCACTCTGGTCCTCGTCCGCCTGCCGGAACACCGAGATGGGCCGGAACCTAGTGGACCAACGGAGGGCACGGTTCAGACAGGGAGGCCATGAACAGCTAAGCTAGCTGTGCTAACTCGCTAACTAGCTAGCTAACCAACTGGGGTGACAAAAAGACATTTAGCCCAGAAGAGGGTCTGAGCACTGCACTCCATGCCGACAGACGACGCAGAACAGGACTGTAGCTGATGACGGTTTAAATGGTTGATTATTCTGGGAGTATTAGAAGTTACTAAAACAGACACCTGCACCATCACCCAGCCCTGTAGTTTCTGTACACATCACAGAGTTGCATTAATACACGTGAGTTACTAATGTACATTTACCTTAGCCATGAAACCAATGCTCCAATACTCCGGCAATCACCATAATTGTTATGCCAGCAAATGAGAACACACATTTCCTTTAATTCATTCTGGAATATTGACATCGATATGGAGATTGTACGTTGTATTGTACATGGCATGTAAAAAGTGTTTCTGAAAATGAACCGCTGATAAGTCTGCAGGCCGTTCCCCCCCCCTGGGCTGAGCCCTACCTGCTGAACACCAGGTGTCTGTCGAAGCAGCCTCCATCCACGCCACCGTACTTGGGATAGATGACCCTCCTCGTGTGCCGCGAGGTGAAGTTGGTGGGCGCCTGCCGCCGCTGCTTGGGCTCGGGGCACTGGTGCGGCGTGAAGAGGGAGAAGGGCGGGCAGGTGGCCACGGGGTTCTTGCAGCGCGCGTGCTGCTCCCTGAGATACTCCGTGATGATGCTGTCCAGTGCTGGAGGCGAGGGCAGGTGGCGGTCCAGCTGCTTCTTCATGGCGGGGCTCTGGCTGAAGGCTCCGTGGTCCGACTTCTGCCGCAGCACCCGGGGCTTCTTGGTGGCGGGCACGCCGGGAACGCGCTCCCGGGTGAAGGCGATGCGCCCGGGCAGCGGGGTGCCGTTGGTGCAAACGTGGGCGGAGGCGGAGGCGGTGGCGGAGGCGGAGGTGGAGGGGAAAACCGGGGAGGCGACGGCCAGGGGCTGCGACGTGGAAGGGCGGCTCTGCGCGTGCGCCGGCACGGCGGTGGCGGCGTGGCGCGTGGAGACGCCGTTGGCCAGCCGCGGCGCGCGGGGCAGGGCGGTCGGCGCCGGGGCTGCGGCGGGCTGGGCGGGGGCGGGGGGGAAGGCGGCCGTGGGGTGGGCCTGGTGGCAGAAGACGGCCAGGGGGAGGTCGGCCTCTTTGGTCAGGGTGCTGGCCGTGCCGCTCAGGCCCTTGGCCACCAGGTGGTTGCGTATGAGCAGCAGCAGCTCCTTCTCTGGGAAGGCGATGCGGGACTGGGCCACCACGCTGGCCCGCTGCAGCCAGGCCAGGGACACGTCGGCGCCGATCAGCAGCGGCTTGCCCGAGATCCGCTCAATCAGCTCCGCCGCAAACTTGCAGAACTTGACGTGCTCGTTGCGCTTGTCCTGCAGCACCGGCTCCTTCATGAGCTGCTGGATGTGTCCACTGCTGAACAGCGGCAGCTTGCTGATGATCTGCCGCACCGAGGAGGAGCGGGACAGACCCACTAGGGCCTTGCAGGCCAGGGCTCGGATCTGGTCCGCGTCCGTGATGGGCATCTTCACCATGAGCAAGGACAGGAGCACCTACGAATCAACACAGCAGCACAGGGAGAAGGGTGAGAGATCGCACCGAGCGCCAACACGAGGCTTGCCGGAGGGACACCGTTTGTCCAGAGGGAGCCGCAGCACCTTGATGCCGTTGTTGGACTGCACCACGTTCCACATCTTGGTGAGGACGCTCTCGCTGGACTTGGTCTGCTGCGGGAGGCGCCGGCGCGCGCTGCCTGCGATGAACTTGCCGATGCTGGAGATGCGCTTGTCCGGAGCGCACACGCAGTTGATGACCACCTGCAGGGCCGACTTCTGGATCTCGGCGTCGTTGACAAACACCTCTCCCTCGGCCACCATCAGAACGATGCCCATCCCTGAGGAGAGGAGGTCACAGGGCAGCAGTGCTCCATGGTAAGGATTACAAACCACAGTGTGCAGCAGACATTTTGTGCAGTGTTGATTATCCATCTGCGAGTATCAAGTATAATCTATGAGCTGAACTGGAATTAGAATCCATTTAGGATGTGCAGCCATATAACCCTCAGCCAGACACCATTCATTAGGTCACTGCAATAAACTACACAACACATGTCCACAACCACGGGTTTTCATCACGGTCTCCACGCATACCGACAGTGGTCTCGATGGATCCGCCCTCGTCCAGGACAGCAATGGTGTTGGCCAACAGCAGCTGGATCTTTGGGACGACGGTGAGCATGCTGAGAATGTCGAGGGCGTAGCGGACCGTGTCACTCCTGTGAAAGGAGACGTGGAAATAAACACACTGGTAGAGCCTGAATTGTGAACGCTGCCAGGGTTGAGGGTTAAACATCCAGCAGGCGCGCACTCGACCTTTTTGGATGCATGTCATTATCAAACACCCAAGACGCCAACAGGTAGACTGCGGACATCAGGGTTCAAAGCCAGGTTTCAGGTTTCTTAACTTACATGAAGGTTTCTAAAACCACTCAAACCACTACGCCATCCATCCACTACCCCAGGTCCACCAAATGACACATTCCTCCAGGCTCTGACCACGGACAAACGGAGGCAGGAGGAATAACAGCAGCCTACGGAGGCCGCTTGGTGCTGCCTGTACCTGCCGTAGTAGGTCTTCCAGTTACAGGCGATGAAGATGAGCTGCAGGAGGAGCTGCACACAGGACAGCCTGTGGAAGACCTCGGCGGGCTCCCAGTAGAGCCGCAGGGGGCCATACTCGATGAGGAACTCCATCATCTCCACCACCTGCTCGTGGGTGTAGCTCACCGCCTGGGAGGAGAGGGGAACAGGAGGCCACCGCCACACCAGATGTTCTGTTAGAAATGCACTGACTGCATCTGGAAGGTTCCTCTCGCATCCAGGGGTTCTGACCAGGACCCCCCGGCCCACGGCCCAGAGTGCCGCGGGGCGTTCCGTTTGTTACGCAGACGTTCACCCAGACGGAGAGAGAGAGAGACAGGTTGTGTGCAAGGACGATGGTTTCTGGACGGGAAGTTAAGTGCGTCTGCCCTCTGGATGTGGGGAAGCTTTGTGTGCTGGGCTGGGACCAGTCTGAGTAACGCGCCTACAGATCCCTGCCCCCAGGGGCAGGCTTCGTGCAACTAATGATACTAATGATAATGTACGTCAATGATAATCTAAAGTCTGAGACGTTTGAGCCTGGAGAGCTGGATGGTGAATCTTGGGAGCATTAACCAGGTGCCACAAGACGGCTCACTGGGCTGTGACTCATACATACGTCACGGAATGCTTAATATATGCAAAATTACCAATTTCAGGCCAACTCTTAATATAAAAAACCACTCCCCCATCCCTCCCTCCCTCCCTCCCTCCCTCCCTCCCAGCATGAGACGTGAACAAGCTGAGTTGGAGCCCTTCCCCGGGACCCCTGGAGCCTTCAAGCTAGCGTCTATGGAACAGAACGTGTTTTAGACCACATATCAAAAAAAAAAAAAGCTGCTCATTGCTCATCTTTAAATTCAACAATAATAAATAAAACACTTTCCCCTTTAAGACCCCCCCCCCCCACACACACACACACACACACACACACACACACACACACACACACACACACACACACACACACACACACACACACACACACACACACACACACACACACACACACACACACACACACACACACACACACACAGGCATGTAGCTCAGTGGGTAGAGCGGGTGGTTAGTGGTCGTCCACAAACCGTAGGGTTGGGGGTTCGATCCCTGTGATCCCCACTTCCATAACTGTCTGCATGTCGAACTGTCCTTGAGCAAGACACTGAACCCTGAACCCCAACTTGCTCCCCGGGCGCTGATCAGAGCAGCCTGCTCCTACGTACAATATGTACAATAGGATGGGTCAAATGTACAATATGTACAATAGGATGGGTCAAATGCAGACAACGAATTTCGTTCCCATGTCATGGAAATGACAAATAAAGACCACAAGGTCCAGAACTCAGAACACACACGCACCCCTTGCCTGGAGGACCTCCACCACAGTTCCCCGCTCGCTCCACTTACCTTGTAGTAAGGCTGGGAGTGGACAGGGGCACCCCCCTCGGTGCGCTGCAGGGACTGCTTGACGTGCTCCACCTTGATGGCCAGGTGGGCCTCAAAGTACCTGCGCAGGGCCATGCAGGTGTGCTTCGCCGTCTGCCGGCTGGAAAAGATCTCGTCGTCGCTCAGCAGCGCGCCCTGGTCTTCGGGGTTCAGGATTTCCAGTGTGCTTATCTTCAAAAGAAACAGGACATTGAAAACAGGGCACGGCCGGAGACTTGGGCTGCATTCGAATACTCATACTTGACTGCTATGTAGTATGCATTTTGTAGTACGTGACAAATATAGTACGTCCGAATGCTTAGTACGCATTGTGTAGTAGGGAAAAGGTTTCCGAATGCGTACTACCACCACAGTGTACAACGGTAGGATACTACGCTATCCCACAATGCAGCGGGAGTCTGGTACCTGAAGAAGAAGAACGCCGCGGAGAAAATTAAAACAAATAAAAGCAGCGATATCAAGAGCCATTCGCGCAGAAAGAGACATTTTAATTCACTAGTAACGACGACAAGACGGAAAACTATGAGGTAAATTATCGGAGGTGACTTTTTAATTTTGCCGGCATCTGATATGCTGCGCACAGATGGGAAATACGTCATCTCCAAACATCCAGTGGCGTTTTCGTTGGTGTTCGGAGGCGTTCTACGCACGGCTGTAGCACGTACTACATTAACGGTCAAGTAGTAGACACTGAACAGAAATAGTATATACTGAGTATTCGGATGCAGCCTTCGTCTTTGTTACTGAGCCACAATCATCCACAGAGGAGGGGCAGATCCCCATTGAACCACTGCATGAGCCCCGGGGCCCGGGGTGTCCCCCTGGGCCGGGACCCCCCCCCCACGGAGCCCTACCAGGTTGACCAGGCGCCGGAGACCGTCCTGCCGGTCGAAGAGCTCCAGGACCACCCGGAAGGAGAAGGAAATGGAGAAGAACATGGTTGCGTGGCAGCAGCCCGAGGCGTGGGAACACTCCAACAGCCACAAGGTGTAGCCCACCACGTCTGACAGGATGGTGGGCGGCAGCATGCACACCTTGGAGGAGACACAGAGGAGAGCATGACTACCCAGAGCAGGAAGACACACTTGTAATAAGTCAATAAAGATGATGTCATTTTAACGCCTGAGCAGTTGTCAGTAAAAACCCTGGACACCACCAGACTCAATAGAAACCACAGAAGAATTTTTTGGAGGCTGTGTAATTTGTCGTACCCTTTCCATGGCGTCCTGGTTATAGGCCAGGTAGTAAAGACACAGAGACACTCCTGTCGCCGCCATAGACGGCCTAGGGATTTCCAGAAGCTTCTGCACACCCGCATGAGAAACAAACTCCGCCGCAAACTTCTTGTGCAGCAGAAGGGATGCCAGGTACTGTGACAACAACAAACACAATGAGGACACGCTGGAAGCTCAAGGAATGAGGTTGGGGTTCCTATCAAGAGGAGGTCTGCTGCTCAGTGAGCTCACGCACCTTGAGGGCCTCGAAGGTGAGCTGCACATCGTTGGTCTGCTTGAGGTCCATGTAGTGCATCAGGAGCTCGCGGGCTCCCATCTGCATGAACACGGCCAGCAGCTGTAGCGCACACACACACACACACACACACACACACACACACACACACACACACACACACACACACACACACACACACACACACACACACACACACACACACACACACACACACACACACACACACACACACACACACACACACACACACACACACACACACACACACACACACACACACACACACCATTATAGTACCCCCAGTACTATACTGAACCCCCAACAGAAGTCACACTAGCTAATAGGTTCACAGCACATGGTGAAACCCGGGCCTCACCTCTTGGTATTCCCCGAGGGGCGTGAGGTACTGCAGGATGAGTCTCTGCTCTATCTCCGGGGTCAGCGGGTACAGATGGTAGTTGTTCCCGATCACCCAGGGGCTCATCTCAGACCAGCTGCTGTTGGAGAGCTCGTTGAAGTTCCTCTCCGGGTCGGGCAGCGAGTAATGCATCTTCTGCTTGGCCTTCTTGCCGCTCTCCACCTCCGCCTTCCTCTTCAGGTACCCGCTGCCGTCCAGCATGTCCTGATGCGCCAGGGAGACGGGCGCGGACATGGGCTTCATCATGGTCTTCACCGCAGAGAGGGCGCGGCTGCCGGCCCTGTGAGGAGAACCCAGGAAGAAGGGCGCGTCGTTCTCCGCCGCCTCGTTCCGGTCCTCCTCCGCCTCCCCCCGTTGGGACACCCTGGTTCTGCTCGACCCGAAGGGCGCGTCCCCGAACCCCCCGTCCACGGCCTCCTCGTCCAGGGGCAGCAGGGTCAGGCCCTTCCTGGGCCGCTTGAACTCCCGCTGGCTCTCTGCGTCTTGCAGCTCACGCAGCCGCTGCAGCATCAGTGGAACCTGTAGGGTGTAGGAACCAGGAACCGGGGCATGGCTACGGTTACCGACGCATCACAACCCACGTATCAGGAACCAGCTCCAGCGTGTTGTAAAGCCAATTGCTAGTAAAGAATCCCCATCTCACCAGGACAGAGTTCTCCTCTCTGTAGTTGGCAGCGATGTCCTGGTTCTCCATGGCACCAGCCAGAAGGCCAGTGGCATAGATCCTAAGGGGCTGCTCAGCTTCCTGAGCCCACTTAAACAGCTTTTCAACTATGCCCTCCTAAGGCACAAAACAAACAGGGAAATAAAGAACGGGACAGTGGAATGAGTAGAAATACTTAGGTAGAACCCACGCACAGTCTGACATAAAAAAATGGGAATTAATTTTGAAGGACTCAATAGATTGTCTTATGGGCAGAGATGATTTAGTCAATATTGCACCTTTTCCTGAAAGACCACGGCCGTCTCCAGGCCAGGCATGATATTCTGCAGCAGACGACAGGCTCCTGTGTTAAGGGAAAGCTCTCTGCTAATCATCACATAGCTATTTACCAGCTGGAAAGAAAAAGAATATTTGCAATTTTAGATTAAGTTTACTGTGAGCATAAAAGGGCTGACAACAGATCATTTAAACGTCTTACAGCATTCATGAAGTC
Organism: Urophycis tenuis; assembly: GCA_036785325.1. Taxonomy (NCBI): domain Eukaryota; kingdom Metazoa; phylum Chordata; class Actinopteri; order Gadiformes; family Phycidae; genus Urophycis; species Urophycis tenuis. The sequence goes on along the minus strand of JAXIVH010000006.1, from coordinate 13,881,842 downwards.
ATCGTTCTTGAAAAGGATTTTGAGTAGATGTCCTAGAACACATTCTGGGTCAGCTCTGCCTGATGGCCACAGGAAAAAAACATTCAAACATTGACATTGTAAAACGCTTTGTTTATGCTAGTGTAGTGTAGTGTAGTGTTCACATAGTGTTCTGTAGAGTGTTCACGTAGTGTTCACATAGTGTTCTATAGAATGTTCACATAGTGTTCTGTAGAGTGTTCACGTAGTGTACACATAGTGTTCTATAGAGTGTTCACGTAGTGTTCACATAGTGTTCTATAGTGTTCTATAGAATGTTCACATAGTGTTCACAAAGTGTTCTATAGAGTGTTCACATAGTGTTCTGTAGAGTGTTCACGTAGTGTACACATAGTGTTCTGTAGAGTGTTCATGTAGTGTACACATAGTGTTCTATACAGTGTTCACGTAGTGTACACATAGTGTTCTATAGTGTTCACGTAGTGTTCACATAGTGTTCTATAGAATGTTCACATAGTGTTCACATAGTGTTCTGTAGAGTGTTCACGTAGTGTACACATAGTGTTCTGTAGAGTGTTCATGTAGTGTACACATAGTGTTCTATAGAATGTTCACATAGTGTTCACATAGTGTTCTGTAGAGTGTTCACGTAGTGTACACATAGTGTTCTATAGAGTGTTCACGTAGTGTTCACATAGTGTTCTATAGAATGTTCACATAGTGTTCACATAGTGTTCTGTAGAGTGTTCACATAGTGTTCACATAGTGTTCTGTAGAGTGTTCACGTAGTGTACACATAGTTTTCTATAGAGTGTTCACGTAGTGTACACATAGTGTTCTACAGTGTTCACGTAGTGTACACATAGTGTTCTATAGTGTTCACGTAGTGTTCACATAGTGTTCTATAGTGTTCTATAGAATGTTCACATAGTGTTCACATAGTGTTCTATAGAATGTTCACATAGTGTTCACATAGTGTTCTGTAGAGTGTTCACGTAGTGTACACATAGTGTTCTATAGAGTGTTCACATAGTGTTCTATAGAATGTTCACATAGTGTTCACATAGTGTTCTGTAGAGTGTTCACGTAGTGTACACATAGTGTTCTATAGAGTGTTCACGTAGTGTACACATAGTGTTCTATAGTGTTCACGTAGTGTTCACATAGTGTTCTATAGAATGTTCACATAGTGTTCACATAGTGTTCTGTAGAGTGTTCACGTAGTGTACACATAGTGTTCTATAGAGTGTTCACGTAGTGTACACATAGTGTTGTATAGAGTGTTCACGTAGTGTACACATAGTGTTCTATAGTGTTCACGTAGTGTTCACATAGTGTTCTATAGAATGTTCACATAGTGTTCACATAGTGTTCTGTAGAGTGTTCACGTAGTGTACACATAGTGTTCTATAGAGTGTTCACGTAGTGTACACATAGTGTTCTATAGTGTTCACGTAGTGTTCACATAGTGTTCTATAGAATGTTCACATAGTGTTCACATAGTGTTCTGTAGAGTGTTCACGTAGTGTACACATAGTGTTCTATAGAGTGTTCACGTAGTGTACACATAGTGTTCTATAGAGTGTTCACGTAGTGTACACATAGTGTTCTATAGTGTTCACGTAGTGTTCACATAGTGTTCTATAGAATGTTCACATAGTGTTCACATAGTGTTCTGTAGAGTGTTCACGTAGTGTACACATAGTGTTCTATAGAGTGTTCACGTAGTGTACACATAGTGTTCTATAGAGTGTTCACGTAGTGTACACATAGTGTTCTATAGTGTTCACGTAGTGTTCACATAGTGTTCTATAGAATGTTCACATAGTGTTCACATAGTGTTCTGTAGAGTGTTCACGTAGTGTACACATAGTGTTCTGTAGTGTGTTCATGTAGTGTACACATAGTGTTCTATAGAGTGTTCACATAGTGTTCACAAAGTGTTCTATAGAGTGTTCACATAGTGTTCACATAGTGTTCTGTAGAGTTCTACCAGGATGTCGGTCATCAAAGGGGTCTGGATCTGCTTTGTGGTATTCCTCTGTCTCCCTCTCGACCAACTCAGATATTCTGCAAGTGTATCAGAATAACAACACTATGCTTAGTTGTACACAAATAGTTCACAAGCTTAAAGCTGCATAAAAATGTGACTCATTGTGGGAAAAAAAAAACATTCACTTTGTGAGGATATCAACCAGCTCTTCAGTGCTGAACTGCTGCTCTGTCTCCCACTTTTCCAAAAGAGCCGTCAGCTCTTCCTTGGAATCCACGCTGGCAGATGCCGACGCCATGGCGTTTCCTGACATGATTAATGAAATACATGCATGGGCTAATAGAACAGTGACATACCTTTCCACGTATACAACTCACTTAGTAACCACTGCGCACTGAAGCAAGAGAGGGTGCGCGCATTGTTCAGAACATGACTTCCTCAGCAGACGGGCTTGCTCTCCAGGGGCTGCAACTGTCAAACTGGCAGCTTGTGAACAACAAGTCGGCAGTTGAAATGCATCACCAGCTTTAGAAGTCTGATAGACAATTAGACAGGGAATTTATTGCAACAGCCGATTGATAATTCAGCACAACTTGGGGGATCGTTTGTAGCAGGCTTTGTGCAGCATGTTATGGTGAAACTCCTCGAGCTAATGTAACTTCATAGCGACACTAGGTTGACACCTCGCTGTGTCGCATTTAGTTGAAAAGTGAACAATATGCTACCTACAAATTCTAAGTTATGATGTAGGCCCTTTCATCTCGCGGGGGTCGGCACATATACATTAACTTACAGCAACAATGATCAGTTAGAGCTAGCTACACATAGCAAATGAGCTAACTTTACCTTGTTCCACTCAGCTTTCCCACGATCGCCAACGCCTTCTACTCACTAATATTCACCCCTCGGCCAGATATCTCGCTATTAACCAAGCTCTCACAGCCAAACCTTGACTGGGTGGATTGTAGCTTCCTGTCCACAATGTGTTATCATTATGGCGAACACCAATGATCGTTTACCAATACACCGTTCTGCAAACACGTTCTACACGTCATGTCACCGCGACAGTCCACTTTTGATGACGCATGGATTGGAAAAAAGACATTGCGCAATACTTTCATTGAAATATTTTATTATAACACTTCAATACACCGGTTATAGAAAAATTACAACAATTCAAAACATCACTTATACCTATGTCAGTATATATCAACAGAAAATTAATTTGAGAAACATATAATCATAAACGTATGCGATTTGTGTATCATTTTTGAAGTATTTAAATGTGTTGTTAGTTATGTTTCGTTAACAATGCATACGTAGTTGCATGGTATGCAACTTTAAAATATATTCCAAATAACAGTAAACTTACATTATTGTACAGCAACAGGTAGCTGGGTAATTGTCAGCATTAACTTTGAACTCATTCCCATAAACAAAGTAAATGTGTGATTTCCCTTTCCATTGGTAGGTCACCTTGGTGATGGGGATCAACTCAATAGTCTGACGCTGAAAACAAATAAATTAATACATTAATACAATAATTTATCAACATACATATATAAATACAATATGTAATATTGTATTTATATAAATATAATATGTAATAGTAAAGACAATATGTAAATATAAATACAATATGTAAATATAAATAATAAAATATGTACATAAATACAATATGTAATAGTGGAGTATTGTGACGAATGCAATTTACCTCAGGGATCAATAAAGTATGTCTGTCTGTCTAATATATAATGTTTACACTGCAGTAATTAAGCAAACATACACAACAACTATTAAATAAATAATCAAAACACAATACTCAAACAGTAACAATATTTCACACGCAATGAATAAACTAAAATGAATGGAAGTTGGGGGAAGCCTTCACCTGCTGTAGAACACGAGAGGTCTGGGCATATGTCGCCTGGTGATCCCGTATCAGGCGTTCTGAGGCACTCATCACATTCAGGTCAGGAAATCCCTTCACAGGGTACACCTACAATGATGTCTCAGTTATTGTGTGCCAATAGTTTACAAACAACATCAAAATGATTTCCAAATGACGAAATACATTATTGAATACATTGATATGTTCAAACCAACTTCAAACAACTTAAAAAGTAGGATTACATTCATTACTAATCCAGTGTTTTTCTTGTTTATAGAATCTAAGATCGATGCGCTTCCTTTTCTAAATTCACAAAAAGCCTGAAGGGGCATTTAGCAGACACATGTGTCCAAAGCGACTTACAATCTGTCCACCCGCTCTATCCACTGTGCTTCTGCTGCCCCATAACTGAATGATTAATTTAATTACAATGGGAAATATATTTCTCAACAAATGTTTTCCAAGTATTTAAGTATCATACCATAATATTATCTATATCTGATATAGTGTACCTAATTATTTAGGTACAATACACGTAGAACAGCGATTACATTTACATCTACATTTAGGGCATTTAGTAGACGCTTTTATCCAAAGCAACTTAGAAAAAGTACATTTGTCAGAAGAAGGTGAAACATTTCATTGCTGTTAATACAGTAAGAAAGTCACCAGAACAAGTTTCAAGCATTCCAATTGCTGGTGCTTTGTTTGATTATTCTCTTTCCCATTGATCTTACCATGTGCCGCGCATCTTTGAACAGCTCCTTGCCAGTAACTCGGTTCAGGTTTGCCAAAAGTAGACCACTTGACTGTTCCACAATATAGTCACTGGAATTGTTAGTCCTGAGATAATACATGTCATAATGGTATGATTAGCCTTCAAGCCATAAGAGAACAGGAATACTCGCAGAAGAAAACAACATACAGTCTTAGTATACTGTGTACAGACTTAGCATGGATTTTAAAAGAAAATAAAGCACCATTTCACACTAAGGTTGATGTAGACCAACAGCTGGCGTCTTCCTTTACATGTAGAGCATTCCATAGCTCCTTGGCCAAGACACTGAGTACAGCTGCAACATAATAACTTCATTAAACATGGGATGTCAAACTCTTGTGGAAAGATTTGACAGGGATTCAAATGTAAGAAACATGCCATGCGGCTATGGTTGGAATGATTATATTACTATAAATGAATGCATACTTTTCTCTCCCTCTGCCACTGCAGTGGCTGCACCTATCGTCAACATGGCGGTATCCAGAGCCATTGCACACCCAGCATACTTTCTGCAAAAGAAAAAAAAAGGATGAAAAAAAAAGAAAAAAAAGGAAGGACAAAGGTCAGGTCAGGATTTCCACATGTCCTGACAGGATTGACTGTGATCGGTGCTCTTTGTTTTTGACTTACATTGCCAGCTCCACAGCAGTTTTTGCAAGGTAATCTCCCCATAGCCAAACAATCATGGCAGTTCTGTAAATTAATGTTTCTTATTAGGAATAAAGACTGAATTATTATTTCTCCCTTTAAATATGTGTGTCATCTACAGCGTACCACGACTCACCTTCATAGATGAGGTGTAGGGAACCTTGATAACCTGTTGGTTGTCCTGGAAGAAGGTGGGTGCCGGAGCAGCGATGTCCCAGGGTCCCGGGGGCTGCTGGGTAAAGGCATCCACGGGTTCACCTGAACAAAGAAGGTGATTGACATTCATCAAGACCAACATGTAGCGCAGGCGTGTAGAGTATGATGAAGACCAACATGTAGTGCAGGCCTGTAGAGTATGATGAAGACCAACATGTAGTGCAGACCTGTAGGGTATGCTGTAAAGAATGACTCAAACAGATCAAACACAAAGTGTACACACCATTGTAGGGCTTCTGACTCCACTCTGTGGATCTGGACTCAGTGAAGGTCTCCAGGCGGTACTTTAAAAAAAGGAAAATCATAGCAGGAGATAATTGTATTTAGATGTACAAGCTTTCACTCATGGACTTTGTTGACAATTCAAAGTAATAGGAGAATAATAAACTACTTGGCCCTGATTCATACCCTGTATGTGTTGAAGGCCTCCATGTTGGTTATCACGCCGTCCTTTGCAGGGGCTGAGCTGTAGCAGCATTTACTTTTGGCATACAGGGCAAATGCTGCCCGGGCTGTATCTTCACTTATAGATGGGATGCTGTCAATAGCAAGACAATAGCATGATGAATATAATGCAATGAATATACTCTGAAGAAGATCATTCATTGGATCAAACTTTTGATGAACTAGCGATGTTTGCACTTGTCATTTCACTTGGTTGGAATGTAGTTATAATTTATTGTATTTATAACCGTACTTCCATTGTGGTTGTGAAGGTTCAACCTGAGGCGAGGGATCAGGATAGGGAAGCATTGGAGGAGGCAGGAATCCACCTATAGCGAAATGGAAGAACATAATTAGCCAAATGTGAACAAGAACAGACAGACAGACATACTTTAATGATCCCTGTGGGAAATTGCATAAATCTTTAGCAATCTTTAGCTGTGGACATGTCGAAACATTGTGACAGCCAGAACCACCAGTCCTCATCTCAGGTGCCGTCATTGTACCTCCTCCTCCAGCCACTGTCCCTTCATAGCCTGGTACACTGTCATACGATGGAGGAGCACTCGGGCCGTGGGAGTCGGCTGTGGGCGGGGCCGACATTGCTGAAAGAAACAGGAAAAACCAGGGCGGTCCCATTATTTTTACAAAAACGGAACAAACTTTACACTGCATTAAAAGAACAAAATTGAAGTAGGCTAGGGGATATATAAGAAACTCAATGCAAGCGAATTTGTCGTTTCATTATTGCAGGTCATCTATGACCATGCTTGGTCACCAACTGAGTAACTGGTAAACTCCTTAGAAGACACCCAGAAGAACTTACCTTGACTTTCCATTCGATCATTCATTCCGAAAGGTTGTACAATATACTATACAGGAAACGAGAGAAGGCCCAATCGTAGATGCGAAATATGTCAAGTAACGCAAAACGGCAACTTTTGGAATAAATCAGGGGAATCTGTTTGGTACTCATTCCCCTTGCATACCTGTGCATTAGGCAACAGCGGGATCATTCTAAACCACTAGCACTCAGTTTCCCAGTGGGCAGTTTAAAACCTGCTGAACCAATATGACGCACTAACACCCGACTAGATAGGCCTGCAGCTTTCTGTCACCTAGCTCAGTGTGTGAGTGGGAGGCAATTTAGGTAAATGTGTGTGTGTGTGTGTGTGTCTGAGTGTGTTTACATTATGGGCATTTAGCAGACGCTTTTTTTATCCAATGCGACTTACAAAGAGTAGGCCTACATTTGTCATAAGAAGGTGAAACATTTAATTGCTGCAAATACAGTAAGAGAGTCACCAGTCACCAAGTTTCAAACATTTCATGTAGCTGTATAGGCCTATACATACAGTACGTTTGTAACTTTGTTTTTTACAATATTCAACCATGTGTCACAATATTCAATCCAGATGTGAAAGCCAAAGTTAGAACATCGCTTTACCTGGTCCCGCTTCAGGTGCTGTTGCGTATCCGGGGTTGACAAACCCATGAAATGTATTACTACAAGAGAAAACATGTAAAAACGATGTTAATGTAGTCTGCGAAAAATGCCCTGTTTGCCTAAAAAATTGACTTCAAACGTACCCTATTGTTTGATACGTCATGATGTCTTCTTTAAAATCAGTACTAGGCCTACACCAAACGCAGTTAAGTTATCGAAGAACTCGTGACATTTGGTTAGTTATATCCCGTTTCCAGATCTGTCGACTCTGCACATCCACCATAGGTTAAACTATGAACATTGGAAATTGTCACCCAACTTCGTTTAACATCTACAACCTTTTTTTCTCCTTTTTAAAAAAAAATAGCGCGTGTGGTGAATCTTCGACATGGGTCAACAAGTTCTACAGAAATTGAAACCTACAGAAATTGAAAGCTAAAAGATAAGGCGGGGGAGGGTGGGGAGGTGCGTCTTTTTCAACTATAATCAATAAAAAATAATTAACGACACTTAACAAACGCAACACATATTATGTGTATACGTGTTTAATACGACCCAGCCCATTACAGGGGTAAACATTGTTATTATCTCAACAAAACTACATACAGTAGTTACAGACATATATTTTGTGTTCTTTTCCCCAATAAAAATACACTACCCATGAGCCCTTGCAACACTCACGGAAGTCCTTTTCTTTCCTTCCGCTGTAGCAAGAGTCCCTTTCTGGATAGTCTCGGCCGGTGAGTTGACATAATCTTTATCCATCTCAAGTTATATTTGCCTCATCCTCACCTAAATTATTTGCAAATCGACTTTAAACGAGCATTATATAGACCTTACATGGAAATTGATCTCACGATAAACCTACATTCGATAAAACTTAATGTTGGAACGAGGCAACTGCCTCCCCACAATCCTTCGCATTCATGCTGGCCTTTAGCTTTGAGTCTTCAGTTAAAAGCCTGCTCGAAGCGTAGTGTCCATTGTAAACTCTTAATTGTATGTCTAATTATTAAAGACGTTTTATATATGCTGCGCAATTTACAGTTCTTAATTGCATGTGTTTGAACATAATGAGCAATAAGCATTTCTGACCAGAAGCGCGATGGCATGGGCTAGCTGAGGGCTGTACCTGCTGTGGTTTACATGCATTTCGAAAATGTTCTTGAAGTAATCTCTGTAGGCGATGCAGTCAGACGTGTTACTGTCCCCTAATTTCTGTTCATTGCATCTGTTGACTTTTAAGCCCACACTGGCTAAATGCTAGTGTATGCCTACACGGATTGGGTGGATGGGAATTGCATTGGCGTTTATAATGGACTGTCGCACTGGTTTAGCCTTCTTGTGAAGGAGTCTGCCATAAAGTTTGCCACCGTCTTCTAATATAGTATGTTCTCCCAGTCACCATGGCAGCCCTGAGACCCCTCACCAAGCCTAAAATCGTCAAGAAGCGGACTAAGAAGTTCATCCGCCACCAGTCTGACCGATATGTGAAGATCGCGGTAAGGTTCTCTACTTGACCATCATCTTGCATGCATTGAGTATTCTGCAGTCCATGTCTGAGGTGTTGCCCATCAAAGTCAGTAATGCCTGACCGTGATTAATTTCTCCCATCAGAAAAACTGGCGTAAACCCAGAGGTATCGACAACAGGGTCCGCAGGCGGTTCAAGGGACAGATGTTGATGCCCAACATTGGTTATGGTAGCAACAACAAGACGAAATACATGCTGCCAACTGGCTTCAAGAAGTTCCTTGTGCACAACATCAAGGAGCTTGAAGTTCTGATGATGAGCAACAAGTAAGTGGTTGTGAGGCTGTGTGCCGTCATGCATTATTAACTCGAGGGTCTCCTGAATGACATCCTCACCACTCTTCTGTTGTCTCAAAATAAGAATTGGAGGGCTTTTCATGGAGAGCCGAAACATCAAATCGGTTGTAATGAATGGAGCGTTTACATTTGTCAGTCTTTTGCACCATTGGCTGCAGGTCCGGGCTCTTAAGCGTATGGTTGCTTGTGAAAGGGGTGGTGGGCTTTGAAAAGACACATTGAGCTTCTCCTCTCGACTACTTGGTCCAGTTTCTCTCTAAATGTGACACCTTCACATGTTAGCTTGTGTGGTCTAAAGTATTTAGACCACACAAGCTAACATGTGAAGCCTTTCATGTTTTTGGGTCATTTATAATTTCAAGAGAAATCTTTTAATTACTTAATCAGGCTTGATGGGGGTCATGGAAAGATCATTATGGAGTTAAACAAAATGTCTTTCAAACTAAATCCCTAATTGGTCATCTGGATTTCACCTGTATAGTCTGGGTTTGAGTGGGGACAACCCCAACGCACTCAAGAGATTTCTAGGGAACAGTGTTGCAATGTCATTTAAATTGACAGTTCATTTAAATGAGATCTGCAGCCCCTTGAACACCTTATTTTGCATTAAGTTATTCCATTCTAGTATGTCACACTACTACATTTACATTTAGGGCATTAAGCAGACGCTTTTCTCCAAAGCGACTTGTAAAGAGTACAATTGTCAGAACTATTATTGGAAGTAGAAGTGTTATTGGTCATCTGTTCAGAATGAGTCCCATGTTGTGAATGTTCTCGATCAATGTGCCTGTAATAATGAAAACCCTTCACCAATGTGCTCCTGTAAACTCTTTGTGTGTAGGACACACTGTGCTGAGATCGCCCACAACGTCTCGTCAAAGAACAGGAAGCTGATAGTGGAGCGGGCAGCACAGCTGGCCATCAAGATCACCAACCCCAACGCCAGGCTGCGCAGCGAAGAGAACGAATGATCTGGCCATGGGTTTCAAAATAAAGTTGTCAAAAATGGGACATGACTGGTGGTGGTCTTTATTCTTGTCGGGAGGTTGTTTCTCTTTGAAGATGCTATGGGTTATGTTTGCCAACTTTTGTATTTTTACAGTCTTTACGATGTCTGATAAACAAATGTTGATATTGTCACATGAATGTCTATTCTGGCTATATTGGTTCGTTTCAAACTGTTGATTATATATATAATAAAACATTACATATATTTGTAATGCTTTAGGTGTCTGGTAAACATTCCCCAATTAAAATAATGTGCCAGCTTTTGATTTAGATTTGAATCAATTTGAAACTCAGAGCAATAATGGTGGTGGAAAGTCAGTAACACTGAAGGCCATCAGAAAGTCCAGACTTTGCAAGCCTAAAATACGAAAGAAGCTGGTGAAATCCTGTGCCACACTATCGGTGCTGGCCCGTCTTCCCACTTCTCTAACAGCCAACCTTGATGATAATCTGGGAAACTAAAACTGATGCATGATTATGTTCCTAAAAAAAGAGAAGGGAGATATTGATGATGAGTCTTCTATCAAGTTTGAAGCTGCCTTGAAGACATTAGGGAAAAAGAAAGTCAGCACTCTTATACTATCATAGCTAATTGGTGATTGTTGCTAATCATGCCCAAGTCTAAGTCAAAGAAACACAAAAAAATTATATTGAGTCTGAAGAGTTCACTCCTACAAAGAAATCCAAGAGAGATGATGGTGAAAAATCAGAAGACCATGGTCCTGAAACGTGTATTTGACATGTACCTACATGTCTTACCAAGGTGGCCGGCATGCACATTGTTTTAAAAATATGTCTCTTGTTATGAAATATGATCTTCATACTTCTTGAGGACGTCGAGAGTGGAGGGATCCGTCAGTGCAAGGTCAATGTTCTCACGACTACAGGTCTGGACTAGATCAACGAGGGCTTTGGGATTGGTGATCTCGACGTTCTCCTCAATGAATCTCTGAAGTCGTTTCATGGCGTTCCAAGTTTCAAATTGATTCAAATCTAAACCAAAACCTGGCACAATATTTTAAAGTGGGGAATATGTTTATCAGACACCTAAAGCATTGCAAATATACAACAGTTTGAAAAAGACATTTGTCATTAGATGTAGATTTTCTTTTTTGCATTTTTGGAAACCCTGGGTGGCAACCAATATAGAATAGACATACATGTGAGGCTAATATTTCCGGTGGGGATCATTTGTTTATCAGACATCTGAAAGACTGTAAAAATACAAAAGTTAGAAAACATATCAATAGGGTCCGAAGGGGAGGAGTTGATCCAATGTCACCGATTTGTTAATTTATTTTGTGTTTATTTGAGTTTTTATGATCATATTGATCAATGGTCCTCGTGCTAAGAGGAATAGAAATGGGGTGGATTGTGTCTGTAGAATGTGTTGTTCAGGATCTATGTAGATTTAAAGTTTTAATTTTTCACAGCCGAAAGTCCAGCACAGACACAAAAAATGGTGGTCCAAAAAATCATAGGCCTACATGGGACAATAATTTGCGTGGGGAACATCACAATTCCTTTACTAGACACCCTAAGGATTACAAAAAGCTAGAATAGCCTATGGTGCAGGTGAGGTGACCCCTTCCTACTACTACCTCCAGCTGTGATTCTTCAATACGGTCCACGAAGATGGTTTATCCTCCATGATTATAGGACAATGTTGCACTAAAATGATTTAATATTGATTTCATATATTCAGCACAAGGCTTAATGCATAAACTGGAGAAATTGGTCATTTTTCACTGCCAGCTTCCTAGGGAGACACTCTGGCCAACAAGCTGTGCCATCTGTTCATCTCAAAAGGACGGAACATAACGCACACAAATTATAGTCTGCCCTGCATTTAGCCTGCTTGCACGTGGCTGTATTTAAATACATCGGCGCAAGGATAACTTTTCTATTAGAAATTAGCGTTAAATCTACGTATTCTACATATTCTACATGAGGATGGACTCCCCAGACAGGAGAATGTGAAGACTACAACCCGGGCTGGACCGCCTCACATCATCTGACAGCGTTGAGATTAGGAGCATCATTTTCCGTGACATCGGAAGGAAAACCACCATGTCGACCAGAGTGATGTTTGGAAAGGGAAAGCCTAATCTCAAGCGGTTCACGTTGGCCTTTTCTTCCGCGGAGTCCAAGAGGAAAGGGCCATCCTCTTCAGATGGGAAGAAAATGTTCTCTTTTTCTCTCCGATGTCGCCTGGGCATCATTAGAGGACGGACCAAAGGTTAGTATGAAGACGTTACAGGAGTAGTTACAGTAACCTTGACACACTAAAGAGATCGGCCCAATATAATTACACTCTCACTCGGTAATTTGCACAAAAATGTTCATGACCTTTCGGCCAAATAACCACAGGGCCTTGATAAATGGAAGGCTTGTCTATACTGCTGGCAGCCACGGACTAGGTGTAGGCTGTGTTAACTTCTGTTATGTTGTGTTATGTTATGATATGTTATGATATGTTATGTTAAGGACAGGACACAGTGGATCGGGTGGTTGTGTGTCACGTTTGTCTTCAGTTTGTCGAAGCACGGAAGTTTGTAAAGTATGTCACAGGTGTTTTTTTTTTTTTGTCTCAGGTGCAGACAGGCCTTCTGCATCACTAAACCGTATCCTAACTATTCCGTTCTCTTGCGGTCGGATTCTGAAGCTTTCCACTGTTTCTAACATTGCTTTTTAACTGCTGATAGCAGTATTTTGAGAATTTGAAAACCTTTGCTTGTGATTGGAGATACAACCATAAGATGGCAGTATTCGTTTTACCGAATCATTTCAATGTGTGTATTACAGTCTACTAGCAATCGACTGTAGTAGGCCTACTTCCTAATCTGAGCAATACTCTTATGGAACGGAAAGTTACAGTTAATCAATATATGGCACAATGTCTTTAATTTGGGTAGAAGTTTCACTCTATTGCTTATAGAAACAAACAAAAAAAATCAGCTATATAGTGTTTCTCAGTGTTGTTGTCACCCAATGAACTGCCCAGATGACCTGGACTCTGGTATAAAACAGCAACTATAAAACTGTGACCCTCCCCCAGGAGAGTTGTATTTGCTCCCTTATTCCCATTGGAACATGAATCTGACCAGCACACAAAGTCTCCATCTCCTCTTTATTCTGGTGGAAATCAATGAGTTCTGCTGTGAAACACTGTGCTGCCTCACGTTGTAAAAGGGATTGTTAAAGGCAAGGACAACATTCTCTGAGGAAGTGAGCTATGCCTCAGAGTATTGTGGCCACTGGAAGTCCAAACTTAAAGGTGCAGTAGGTAAGACCTTATTTGAGTGTCATTTGTTAGAAATGGCATGGATATCAGTCATCTATTGGTGAATGAAACACGCCGTGAGAATATCTATTGTGAGTTGATGGTCTGGCTCTGTGTGAGCCAGGCCGCCCTTCACGCCCTTGGCTAATTTCTGACCAATCAGGGCATGTTTAGTCCGTTAGCTTCAACGTCTTCAATCTAACCAACAGCAGCTTTAATGAGGCCCAGCAGTAGAGGGTAAAACATCCAGTCATTTGTTACTGGAATTGGTCTACAGGTAACACATTGGTGAATATGCATACTGTATATCAGTGTCGAACCGTGAGCACTACAGCACTACCACCTTCACCTCAGCCATCACCGCCGAGAAAATGAATCATCACGGAAAAAAGCAACAGTACGATTTGAAAGGGATGAACAAATGCAATCCAGCTTTAATTAACGATGACAAGGATGTAAACAAATAGACCATAACATCACTAACATTCTCCGCAACAAGAAACATCTCAACATTAACTTCAGAAAATGAGATCATTTCAGCTACATAGTGGAAATTATATTAACATGCTCTAAAGCCAAAATCTGGAAATAGAAAATGAAGTCACCCAGAATGTCACCCCGTGACGCTGCTGACACGGACACCGAGGCTCATTGAATCACCGTGGACAGCGCTATGAAATCACCGCGCATTAGAAATCATTCACAAATTGACAAATAAATTCATGAGCATCATCAAACTACAATAAAATTTCCAATGCACAATACGCCAAACACTTTAAATCAAACCGTGATTGGTCAATTTGCCCCTCACTCTCCAAACCAAAACACATAGCTTGGCCTTCTGCGGGATTCGTGAAGTCCTAACCAATTAATGAGCCAGCTAACCGGGCCTTGATAGAGACGGACGATTCTGATTGGATAACATGTTTTCAGGACAGTAACCATTTAATTGCTGATGAGAACTTGACAGTAAACTTAACTTTAGAACATAGATGAGAGAAATTTATTAAATGTATTGTATTCAATTAAATGAGATAGAAATAAAGAAATAAGTGTTATTATTGTTTTATTTAATATTGTAATATTTTTTGTCCAGAATTTTTGTAGGCCTTCTCTGAAGGCGTAGAAGGCCCTGAAGGTTCCCCACAGATGATATATTTGTCCTATTGTCTTTGTGCCATAACAACTAATAGTGCTGCATTTGTTTTGCCTTTCCATGTAGCCTCCTTATTGATGAGGGCTGGGAGGATTATCCTGCAGTGAGAATGAGGAGGAAGAGGAGCTGGGTCTGCTTAGAGAGAGAGAGAGAGAGAGAGAGAGAGAGAGAGAGAGAGAGAGAGAGAGAGAGAGAGAGAGAGAGAGAGAGAGAGAGAGAGAGAGAGAGAGAGAGAGAGAGAGAGAGAGAGAGAGAGAGAGAGAGAGAGAGAGAGAGAGAGAGAGAGAGAGAGAGAGAGAGAGAGAGAGAGAGAGAGAGAGAGAGAGAGAGAGAGAGAGAGAGAGAGAATCTGTGGTGAGCGAGGCACAGAGGCATGTGTGTGTGTGTGACACATGGTGAAACAGGTGTGGGACTGTGTAAGTAGATGGACACGTTGGGACCCTTTCTGTTTGGGCGAGGCCTGCCCAACAGCAAATAGCCCTCTGACCTCCAAGAACAAATCTTTTCACAGCCCCTTACGGCCATAGCAAAATGGTAATTTTCTTGTGTTTCTTGTTTTAATTGTAAATATAAAATTTCCCACAATTGTATTATTGGAAGTACAATAGCCAATGACATACCGGTTTTACATTAGTGAACATGATTTATTTTGTAAGTGGAACTGCTGTCAATGAGAGAGATAGTTCCTTTACATGCCCTTGGGATTGGAATGTTCTGGAATGCCAGAGGTGTCCCGCCGTCTCCTGAGATCACAGGACCAACGCAGCAGAAGGCAGTGCTGACTGAAGGGAGGAAGATGTGACTGCTTTGAGCACCCAGCAAGTGCTCTGTATGGTAATGAATGCGGGGGTGGTGTTAATTGTGTGCACGCGTGTGTGTGTGTGTGTGTGTGTGAGCAGAGGTTCGTGTAGAATGTGTGCAGTGATGATGTGAGTGTGAACACGGCGTGCGCATGTGTGTACCTCACACGTGTGTGCTCGTGTACATGTGGACAGAGCACAGCACAGTGGTGGTACATGAGGGAGGAATGAGTGTGACTCTGTGTGTGTGTGTGTGTGTGTGTGTGTGTGTGTGTGTGTGTGTGTGTGTGTGTGTGTGTGTGTGACTGTGTGTGTGTGTGTGTGTGTGTGTGTGTGTGTGTGTGTGTGTGTATGTGTGTGACTGTGTGTGTGACTGTGTGTGTGTGTGTGTGTGTGAGACTGTGTGTGTGACTGTGTGTGTATGTGTGTGACTGTGTGTGTGTGTGTGTGTGTGTGTGTGCGTGTAGGGTGGGGGGTGACTTTGTCGTGTGTGTCTGCCTCAATGCACCCCTCTGGCAGACGGAGAGAGATAGGGAGAGAGGGGGAGAGAGAGAGCGGGGGAGAGAGGGGGAGAGAGAGAGCGGGGGGAGAGAGCAGGAGAATTTGCTCAACCACTGTCTCGGTGGTGGTGTGAGAGAGAAGACTTGTATCCCAGCCTCTGTGGAGTACCATAGTGAGTGGAAATAGCAATGATTCATCCTCTGACTCGAGATGAGCAACCAGTAAGATCAGAACAGCAACACATCAAGACGGAGGGGATGGGTCCTCTTTGACCCACTTTTTATCATTATTAAAGAAAACCGTTAGCAACAAGAAGACATTCAGGATTCAGATTTTTAAAGAAGAGGAGAAAACATTGACCACATTGATTCTTTATCGGTCAATGTTCTTTTGAAACTGAAAGGGTTGATAAAGTCCTGAACTGTTGAACGAGGAACAAGCCTTTTTCCAGCTTCCTGCAAACAGTGAAAGGGAATGTTGCTGTTTGATCAGATGGCAGAGAGCAGGAAGGTGCCGTTGCAGTCTCTCAGGGGCTAAGGCTGCTTGGAACATCGGCTGTGGTTTTGTTTCTGGGGGGTTTTCCCTCCAGTGGAGCTGAGCTCTCACGACCCTGAACGAAGCGGTAACAACTGTGCTCCAACCATGCTGTGTGGTCTGAGGAGAGATCCAAAGAACAGCATTGGTAAGCTCACCACTGCCACGCTTCCAGCCATGCTTCCAGGGGGTTTGATATTCCCCAGAACAGTAAAGGGACCAAGGCAGGTTGTCACTGTCCTTGTTTGAACAGGGATTCAAACACTCAGAAGCATTATTTGATTATTATGTTGTGTATGACGTTTCTGTCATGTCATCAATTGCCTGCCCAGCAGCTCCGTACTTTTCTGTTATAATTGAAATAGATAAGAAAAGAACAAATTGAAAAGGCATGACAGTGGGAGACCTGGTGTAGAGTGTGGGATCATGGTAATGCCTTTGTAAAGACCATGAACATGTGTCTGGATGGAGGTAGAAGTAGAAGTGCTGCAGCAGATACCACAGGACTTTGGGTATCAAGCAAGCTCCCCCTTCACCACCATGTGGAACATACAAGCACACTTGGTCTGGACCAGCTTGGTTTATTAATAAGGTTTTATATCTGAAAATAGCAATATGATTTCATTGCCATTGTCAGCGCTGCCCCAAGATCTAACCTACATTCTGATTGGTTCCCAGCCACTGTGCCCTGAATTAAATCAGGAATTAATTGACTCTCTGGATATGTTATTAGGTTGCCTCATATTTTCATAGTCATTACAATGCTTTGATTATTTAGGCAGGCCAATGTCCCTCTGCACATGACATTAGTGAGGCATAAATGAATACACAACCAGGGCTGCTGATTATTCATGTCCGCAGTGCTGGTTCTTCTAACCCAGCATGTTGGGTCACTCACGGTGGTTTGTTCAGACGGAGTGGAAGATGGCTGCAGACGGCTTGATGGTACAGTAGAGTGGAGTCACGTGTGGACACAGTGTGTAACCCAGAGCTAACGTCGCCTTATGACTACAATGACAGCTGCTGGTCTGTCAGGGCCCTCAGGAAGCTGTGTGATTACATGCTTATGCCCAGCCCTGTGTGTCTTTAGTGTGTGTGTGTGTGTGTGTGTGTGTGTGTGTGTGTGTGTGTGTGTGTGTGTGTGTGTGTGTGTGTGTGTGTGTGTGTGTGCGTGCGTGCGTGCGTGCGTGCGTGCGTGCGTGCGTGTGTGTGTGTGTGTGTGTGTGTGTGTGTGTGTGGGTGCATTTCTCTAAGCAGCTGAAGTTGACATTTCCAAGGATGTGTTTAAAGGGTTTTTGAATTACCATAGTATGCATTCATATATGTCATGTGCTTGGGTTCCATATGTGCATGCACTACAGGATTGAATTACATAACTGTAATGGACGTCTTAATGAAGCAGGATTGATACACAGAGCAGTGTATAGATCCTGAATCTCAGCATGAAACACTCCATGGTGAGAGGTTGTAGAGGGATGTGGACAAGGCTTCACTGGTGCTCTTTTTCTTTGATTGAATTCAAGTGGAAGACTTTGCCTGGAATGCCTCTATAATTTAGAAATGTTATTTCCAGGTTAATAGTTCATCAGAATCAGAAGTTTAACAAGACTTTTTTTTTTTTTACAAAAAAGAAATGCTTTGGTTGAATTGTAATGCAACAAAAAAGTATGGTTGGGAGATTAAGAAGAAATTTGTTAAGATAAACCAAATTCAATTCTAAAATTCATTTGTGATATTTATAATATCACCACTGCAATGCAAAAGAGAAGCCTTAGATTGGAGACCTGCTTACTTCTCTTTGAAACCCAATGCATGCACTGTGTAGCAAAAGTACTCCCTTCTTAAAAAGAGCACTTGGCTGAATCGTTAAGTTTTTAATATGATATTCAAACACCAAGGATGCAAGCTGAAAAGGTAATCTTCTGTGGTCAGGATTAGAGAAGTGCCCCGTCAGATCCCGCATCTCAGGGACTGCTGACATGCTCTTGGAGCTTTATTAACTGGTCCGTTTGGCCAGCGATGGTTAGTCCTAATCTAGGGCCAGCCCAGGCTGTGGCAGAAACCACTGGGAAAAAATAAAATAATAATGTTTTCCCTGCAGTGCAGATTAAACCACTCTGGGTTTTTTTTTAGCAGCTGCTGCAAATGACATGAAAATGATTATTTCCCTCCATGCGCAGAGAGCCCGTTAAGCACATGCTGGTCCTTCCTGAGAAGCACTCCCATGGTTTACTGGTCACATAAATCAAGCCGGTGCGGAGCAAGTCTTGTGTTAAATTAACAGTTTCCCAGGGTCTCCTCCTCGGGCAGAGAGGGGGCCGCTTTAACTCTTGACCCCCTCCTGCGTGATTGTCTTGGAAACCACACACAGTCGGCCAACCTCCAGGAACGAGAGTTGTGGTGGATCTCCGGTCAGCTAAAACCTGACGGCTGTGAAGCTCAGATCTGTTAGAAGCCGGGGGGTCAAGTGAAGAATCAAGTGATGTGCAGACTGAGGATGGGTCCTGAGACTTGTTCAGCCTTGGTTGCACCATGCTGTTCCTACAGTATGGTCTCTCTGTCCACCCACAGCCATGTGTCTTCTCTCTCCTCAGACGATGGGCCGTACTCCAAGGGTAGCAAGGACTCTGGGACCACCGAGCACCACAGCCATGCATCCCAGAGACACAGCCTCACAGGTACCTCCTGGTTCCAACCAGACGTCCTGGTTCCAACCCTCCCCTTAGTGCTTGAGGAAAAAGGATTCCCGCTACACAGTTCTTCACTTTCAAGTAGACTTAAACCAAAGCCAACTAAATAAGAACATTGTATGTTTATATTTCCCACAACACTGGTTTTATTATGGTTTGATGAGTGCTGCGCGGCCTTGACCTTGAGTGAAGGCTTGGTGTAGTAATGCTTGGTTGGTGTAGTAGTGGGTTGGTTGGTGTAGTAATGGTTGGTTGGTGTAGTAGTGGGTTGGTTGGTGTAGTCATGGGTTGGTTTGTGTAGTAATGGTTGGTTGGTGTAGTATTGGGTTGGTTTGTGTAGTAATGGTTGGTTGGTGTCGCAATGGTTGGTTGGTGTAGTAATGGTTGGTTGGTGTAGTAATGGTTGGTTGGTGTAGTAGTGGGTTGGTTGGTGTAGTCATGGGTTGGTTTGTGTAGTAATGGTTGGTTGGTGTAGTATTGGGTTGGTTTGTGTAGTAATGGTTGGTTGGTGTCGCAATGGTTGGTTGGTGTAGTTATGGTTGGTTGGTGTAGTAATAGTTGGTTGGTGTAGTAATAGTTGGTTGGTGTAGTAATGGTTGGTTGGTGTAGTAATGGTTCGTTGGTGTAGTAATGGTTGGTTGGTGTAGTAATGGATGAATGAATGCCTCACACTAACCAACCAGTTGGAGGTAGTTAGGGTTAGATACCTTGCTCAGGGGCACCTTGCCAGTTTGCTGGCAGGAGCCTAGGAGTTGAACCACCAGACAGCCT
This sequence comes from Urophycis tenuis, assembly GCA_036785325.1. Lineage (NCBI taxonomy): Eukaryota > Metazoa > Chordata > Actinopteri > Gadiformes > Phycidae > Urophycis > Urophycis tenuis. Next base: position 13,861,874 of record JAXIVH010000006.1, on the reverse strand, counting down.
GCTGTTTTCTCCAGAGTGGCATGTTGCTTTAAATATCATGCGACTGCTGAGATGCGATGGAAAACTGCCTGTGTGGCTCAGGCTGTCATTGTGAGTAAACTGCAGCAGTCTCCCACGGTGAACTTAACATACAGGATCTCACAGCCTTGCACAATGTGGCCCCTCCACCAGACAGAATGAGACCAAGTCCACAGTTCACGTCAGCCAGCCACATCAGTGTTTCAGGTGGAAACTCACGCGGAGCACGGCGGCCTACTTAACGTTCAAATGTCTACTTTCAACCTTACCTCTGAAGGGGCTTATTCTGATGTTGTTCATTAGGACAATCCCTCTTTAAGGAAACATACTGAAGGCTAGGGTTAGGGTTAGGCTTCTCTCGTCATTGGTTTGGTTTTGTTGTTAAGTTGATGGTGTCATTCTCCACTCTCCATAAGCCATGGTCCAGAAAGAGCTAATCAAAGCAGAAACCCTGATGAGAAGAGAGAACCAGTGGGCGAGATGACAGTAAGAGAAGTGATGTGATATTTGCATGTGTCTCGGGGGGGCTTGCGGGTGCGGTGTGTCTCCCCACAGCCGAGGAGCAGCGCGGGGTGACCACGGTGGACCTGATGAAGAGGGAAGGCAGCAGCCTGGGCCTCACCATCTCAGGGGGCTCCGACAAGGACGGCAAGCCCAGAGTGTCAAACCTCCGGCCAGGTGGGCTGGCCGCCAGGTAAGATCTCTGCTTGCTCATGCGATCTTATCGCCTCGGCAACCACACCACAGCGTGCTGTCTGACCCAATGATGTGCTTCCCAAACTCCAAAGTGTTAGTCTACAGTGACACCTGCTTGGTGCGGCCGGCAGCAGCAGCGTTAGCAGCCCGTCCACTGGGCTGTGCTGACCGCAGGGGGTCACCACAGCCGTGCAGAGCTCCCAGCTTAGAGAGAGTGGAAAAGACATTTTATAAACACAATATCCTTCTGGAGTTGGGTTTGTAAATTGATACGACGTTGCTGTGGTTACAGGGTGGCTTGACTCACCGGTGATATTTCACACTTTCTTTAGTGGTTAGCTATATTTAAAACAAAGCTTATTTTACTCAAGATGGTTTCGTTATGCTGCTCTGGACAGAGAGCACAGTGCAAGGGCACACAGCAATCTCTGACTGGTCACCAAATGACTTAGAATCTCTTAGAGTCTTTCCATTTTATAGAGAGACGGATATATACGCGTGTGTCTCTGTGTGTGTTTGCGTACGTCTGTGACAAGAATAGAGAGATGGAAAGGATGGTGGGCTGTTGGAAGTCTACTGATGATGTCATGCAGGCGTGCCCCCGGTCATCGTTCTGATTGGCTGTGGCCCAAAGAAATGTACCAGGGCCCCAAGGAAGGGCAGCCCAGCCATTTCATTTGTATTCCAATGCAGAAGGTGGATTCACACACCAATATGGGAAACAGCTTCTACAGAAGTCCGTGCTTCTATCCCCTGTCTCGGTACTATAAAAAACTATACTTTGTACACATAATGCCATTTGAATCACAAAACAATAATTGAGTTATTGGAAATTATAATAGCTGTTTCTTGCGCATCTTGTGAAGATCACAGTTGGTAAAATCACAACTGCGTCGGCGACTGTCCTCTGTTTACCACAGCGTCTGGGTGGGCCACGCGGCTCGTCTCAGAGTCTCTCGTGTTTCTGGTCTGCAGGAGCGACCAGCTGAACGTGGGAGACTTCATCACGTCTGTGAACGGCATCAACCTGGTCAAGCTGCGGCACGACGAGATCATCAGCCTGCTGAAGAACGTGGGCGAACGCGTGGTGCTGGAGGTGGAATACGAGCTGCCCCCCATCGGTAGGGGGCCGTCCCTGCGGGAACGTTGGGACCGGGGGTGGATGGGAACGTTGGGACGGGGGGCGGATGGGAACGTTGGGACGGGGGGCGGATGGGAATGTTGGGACGGGGGGCGGATGGGAACGTTGGGACGGGGGGTGGATGGGAACGTTGGGACAGGGGGTGGATGGGAACGTTGGGACGGGGGGGCGGATGGGAACGTTGGGACGGGGGGTGGATGGGAACGTTGGGACTGGGGGCGGATGGGAACGTTGGGACGGGGGGCGGATGGGAACATTGGGACGGGGGGGGATGGGACTGGGGGTGGATGGGAACGTTGGGACGGGGGGTGGATGGGAATGTTGGGACGGGGGGTGGATGGGACTGGGGGTGGATGGGAACGTTGGGACGGGGGGTGGATGGGAATGTTGGGACGAGGGGCCGATGGGAACGTTGGGACGGGGGGGGTGGATGGGAACGTTGGGACGGGGGGCCGATGGGAATGTTGGGACTGGGGGCGGATGGACAGAAGCAGGGCTGCTCTGTCTGCGGAACAGCAGCATCACACGTGTCACTCTGACTGTAAGGTGTAGGTTGGATGGCAGATTTTGTCGGCGGCTGGTTTTAAACCCTGGAACTCGACTTCAGCACAGACCCTGAAGCTCAGGTCCACTTGCTGGATGATCTCAAAGCGCAGTTTAACTGGCCAAATGTCCTCTCCACCCAATCTTCATCTTACTGTGTAGTACTGCATGTCTTTCATCCTATGAGGACCTGGCAATAGCTGCAGCTTAAGTTGATGTATCGAAACTATAAAGCATAACTATGGTATTATGAAACCAATGACTTCAGATGCAGTATCATCGGGGTGAGGAGGTACTGTGTGATAAACTGCAGAGCTACGACAGTGTTTATGGTCCATAAGGTTGGCTGTTTAGGAGGAAGATAAAGACATTTAATTGTTTAAATTCCAACTGTTTTTAATCCCTTCTCTGCTCTGTAGCACTTTGAGATTGCTCAAATGTAAAGTGCAATACAAATAAAATACATTATTATTATTATTATTATATCATGCTGCACATTGTGTGTTTAATAATCCTTGTAGCGGGGTTAAATTGTAGCTATGTCCTAACTGCTCTACTACTTTGTCCTCTCTCTATCTATTAGTCCAGAACCCTTCGGGGCTGCTAACCAAGACGATAGAGATCTGCTTACAGAAGGAAGGCAACAGCTTTGGATTCGTCATGAGAGGTAGTGGTATGGAGGAGACACCCGTATCCCCCTGCGGTGCATGCTACCCTGGTCTGGGTCGTTACCCACCTGCCCACGTCTTCCAATGTCTTTCAGGGGGCTTCCATGAAGACTGGCACAAGTCCCGCCCTCTGGTGGTGACCTATGTTAGACCCGGTGGACCTGCTGACAGGTGGGGAACAAGAGACTGTCTGTAGCTGTTACTGTTGTACCTGTATGTACCTGTGTGCACCTGTGTGTACCTGTATGTACCTGTACCTGTGTGTACCTGTATGTACCTGTGTGTACCTGTGTGTACCTGTGTGTTCTGTGTGTACCTGTGTGCACCTGTATGTACCTGTATGTACCTGTGTGCGCCTTTATGTACCTGTATGTACCTGTGTGTACCTGTGTGTACCTGTGTGTACCTGTGTGTTCCTGTGTGTACCTGTGTGTACCTGTGTGTACCTGTGTGTTCCTGTGTGTACCTGTGTGTTCCTGTGTGTACCTGTGTGTACCTGTATGTACCTGTGTGTTCTGTGTGTACCTGTGTGCACCTGTATGTACCTGTATGTACCTGTGTTCCTGTATGTACAGTACCTGTGTGCACCTGTATGCACCTGTATGTACCTGTGTGAACCTGTGTGTACCTGTGTGTATCTGTCTGTATCTGTGTGTACCTGTGTGTACCTGTGTGTATCTGTGTGTATCTGTGTGTACCTGTGTGTACCTGTGTGTATCTGTGTGTATCTGTCTGTATCTGTGTGTACCTGTGTGTTCCTGTATGTACATGTGTTTACCTGTGTGTTCCTGTGTCCTTCTGTATGTATCTGTATGTAGCCGTATCAGAATCAGAAACAAGTTTATTGCCAAGTAGGTTTGCACCTACAAGGAATTTGACTTGGTGCAATTGGTGCAAGAGAAAAGCAGTATTAAATAATTTAAAAATATAAGTAAGTAAAATAATTATAAAATAACCATAAATATATATATATATATATATATATATATATATATATATCCATTATCAAACCGCTTATCCTCTACGAGGGTCGCGGGGGGGCTGGAGCCAATCCCAGCTGCAACGGGCGAGAGGCGGGGTACACCCTGGACAGGTCGCCAGCCTCACAGCCATCACAGGGCTAACAATATATATATATATATATATATATATATATATATATATATATATATATATATATATATATATATATATATGCAATGCATAATTAATATGAATATGAATATGGAATACGGAGCAGTAGTGCATGCAGAGAAAAATGGTGGTCCCGAATGAGTACACACTGTACACACTGTGCGTTAATGTAACGCAGACGATCTGAAGATGCCATGTTAATGTAGCATGTAGGACTGTGTGGGGGGAGGGAGAGAGTCAGTGTCAGGGGGGCCTCTGGGCCTTGTTGACAAGACTAGTGGCAAACGGGAAAAAACTGTTCTTGTGCCGTGAGGTTTTGGTCCTGATGGACCGCAGCCTCCTGCCGGAGGGGAGTGACGCAAAGAGTTTGTGTCCGGGGTGGGAGGGGTCGGCCATAATCCTACCTGCACGCCTCAGGGTCCTGGAGGTGTACAGGTCCTGGAGCGACGGCAGATTGCAGCCAATCACCTTCTCTGCAGACCGAATGACGCGCTGCAGTCTGCCCTTGTCCTTGGCGGTGGCAGCAGCGAACCAGATGGTGATGGAGGAGGTGAGGATGGACTCAATGATGGAGGAGTAGAAGTGCACCATTGTCCTGGGCAGGTTGAGTTTCTTCAGCTGCCTCAGGAAGTACATCCTCTGCTGGGCTTTCTTGATGAGGGAGCTGATGTTCAGCTCCCACTTGAGATCCTGGGAGATGACAGTTCCCAGGAAGCAGAAAGACTCCACAATGTCAATTGTGTAGTCACAGAGGGTGATAGGGGATAGGAGATAGGTGAGGCTGAGTACTTCCTGAAGTCCACAACCATCTCCACTGTCTTTAGAGCGTTGAGCTCTAGGTTTTTTCGGCTGCACCATGTCACCAGATGGTCTATTTCCCACCTGTAGTCAGTCATTTCTGATGTAGACTCATCACCATCAGAAATGAATCCGATGAGGGTGGTGTCATCCGCAAACTTCAGAAGCTTGACGGACTGGTGACTGGAGGTGCAGCTGTTTGTGTACAGGGAGAAGAGCAGAGGAGAAAGAACACAGCCCTGGGGGGAACCGGTGCTGATGGTCTGTGAGTTGGAGATGCGTTTTCCCAGCTTCACATGCTGCTTCCTGTCAGACAGGAAGTCTGTAATCCACCTGCAGGTGGAGTCAGGCACACTAAGCTGGGAGAGCTTCTCCTGAAGCAGAGCCGGGATGATGGTATTGAAAGCAGAGCTGAAATCCACAAACAGGATCCTGGCGTAGGTTCCTGCGGAGTCCAGGTGCTGGAGAATGAAGTGGAAGGCCAAGTTGACTGCATCGTCTACAGACCTGTTGGCTCTGTAGGCAAACTGCAGGGGGTCCAGGAGGGGGTCGGTGATGCCTTTCAGGTGTGAGAGCACAAGGCGCTCAAAGGACTTCATAACCACAGAGGTCAGGGCGACGGGTCTGAAGTCGTTATGTCCTGTGGTCCTTGGCTTCTTGGGGACAGGAATTATGGTTGAGGTCTTGAAGCAGGCTGGCACATGACATGTCTCCAGTGAGGTGTTGAAAATGTCTGTGAACACTGGAGACAGCTGATCAGCGCAGTGCTTCAAGGTGGATGGTGTATGTTACTGTGTGTTACTGTATGTTACTGTGTGTTACTGTATGTTACTGTGTGTATCTGTATGTTACTGTATGTTACTGTGTGTATCTGTATGTTACAGTATGTTACTGTGTGTATCTGTATGTTACCGTATGTTACTGTGTCTATCTGTATGTTACTGTGTGTATCTGTGTAAACTCCAACTCGTGTGGCTATTGAAGCAGTTTGATTATTGAGCATTATGCTCCCACTATGTACATTAACGTTGTGCTCAGCATTTCTTTGACGTATCGCATATTCCGCATATCATGTGAGGAAGCAAATTTTTTTCTGTGCATATCTGTCATAGAACGTGTGGCCATGAGCATGTGTGTGACTGTTAGAATGTAGACGTGAACAACGACAGGCTATGTGTTCCCCAGAGAACCTGTGTGTTCCACAGAGAACCTCTGACTCAAACTAAATGCACAGTTAATTCACCACTCCTCGAGGTGTGACCTCGTTTTGGTAGAATTATTCTGGAATAATCTTTACTGTAACCTAAAGGAACGTGACCCAATGACTTGTGACCCCTCACCGCTCACCTTTTCTGTCCTTTGTTTCTTCCTTTAAAACGTTTTCATGTATTGTCTCTTCGTTTGTGTTTTTAATCTGTTTTGTTTGTTTGTTTATTGTATATGTATATAGGTTTTTTTTATTCCTCTCCATCTTTCTTTCATTTACATTTACATTTAGGGCATTTGGCAGATGCTTTTATCCAAAGCAACTTACAAAGAATACATTTGTCATAAGAAGGTGAAACATTTCATTGCTGCTAATACAGTAAGAAAGTCACTAGCACAAGTTTCAAGCATTCCAATTGCTAGGTTAACCATTGCTAGTATACAACATCTCTGACTAAGTGCCAAATTACAAGGAGTGATCAAAGTGCCAAGACATACAACAAATAAGAGCATGAGGGTAGGGTTATGCAGGGTTCAGATGAACTCTGAACAAGTGGGTCTTGAGTCTCTTCCAGAAGATGGGGAGTGACTCTGTAGTCCTGACATTGGCAGGGAGCTCGTTCCACCACTGTGATTTCGCCATCCGACCTTGTCCTTCCTCTTTCATTCATTCTTTCCGTTCCATTCCCCCCCCCCCCCAGAGAGGGCACCCTGAAGGCGGGGGACCGGCTGCTGAGTGTAGACGGGCTGCCTCTCAGCAGGGAGCGGCACGGCGACGCCCTGAACAGCCTGACACACAGCGGCCAGGAGGTGCTGCTCCTCATTGAGTACGACGTGGCCGTCGTGGGTGAGCACACAAACACACACACACACACACACGCACACACACGCATGTAGGTGCATACACACGCACACACAAACACACACCATCATCGACGGACTCTCGTGGTCGAGTATGTCGGTCCTCCTTCTTGGTCCTTATGGTCTTCAGGTGCGCGAAGAGGCCAATCCTGGACCCACATATTTTGGGGCAATGTGGGCATGGGTGGGCAGTAGCGGTTATGGGTTTGGGTGGAGCCTTTTTGGCGGAGGTGATTTCCTTTCTGCGTCTGCGCTTGTCCTCTGCAGCACCATGGAGATCGTTGTTATGTTGTGCAGCTCCATCTCCGACAAGTTGTCTCCAGGCCGCCCTGTTAGTTGCTGTGGCCTCCCAGGTATTAAGGTCTATGTGGCACTTCTTGAGGTTTGCTTTTATGTTGTCTTTGTACCTTCTTTTTTGGCCTCCTGGGGCATGCTTTCCTTGGACAAGCTGTGAATAGAGGACTTGTTTGGGGAGGCAAGAGTCAGGCATCCGAATCACGTGGCCAGTCCATCTGAGCTGGTGTTGGGCGATGATGGCAGTGATGGTGGAGATGCCAGCCTCCTCCAGGACGCTCCCCACTCTCCTGACCCATACAGGAGAGTGGGGAGCAGTACTGCTTTATAGACTAGGATTTTGACTTTGACTGAAGGTCCCGGTTCTCAAAGACCCTTTTCTTTAGTCTACAGTATGCCCCACTGGTACAGCTAAGACGGTGGTGTACGTCTTCATCAATGGTGGCTTTAGATGATAGGAGGCTGCCAAGGTATGGAAAGTGGTCCACATTTTCCAACCTGGTGTTGTCAATGGAGATGTTTGAGGGAGTGCTGCTGTTTGGTTGTGGCTGATGGAGGATTTGAGTCTTCTTGATGTTGATGGCCAGACCAAGCTGTTTGTATGCTTTCGCTAAAGCAGTCAAAGTGCACTGTAGGTCCTCTTCTGAGAGGGTTACAATAGCATTATCGTCTGCATACTGCAGCTCCGTGATGGATACAGTGGTGGTTCAACTTTTAGCCCTGAAACTGTTGATGTTCAGAAGTCCGTCAGTCCTGTACATAATTTTGACTCCCTGTAGCAGCTGGTTCACTGTGAGATGGAGGATGCCTGCGATGAAGATGGAGAACAGGAATGGAGCAATGACACATCCCTGCTTAACTCCTGTGTCGACCCGAAAGGGTTCCGTTTCATCTCCAAAACCAGTCAATACTGTGGCAGACATGTTGCCGTGTAGCAGCCGCAGCACTCGGATGTATTTTTTTGGGCAGCCAATTCTTGCCAGGACCAGCCAGAGGGCCTGATGGTTGACTGAGTCAAAGGCTTTGGTGAGGTCTATGAAGGCCATGTGTTTGATTCTGTTCCCGGCACTTTTCTTGCAACTGACGAGCAACGAAGATCATATCTTTAGTGCCTCTGTTTGGGCGGAATCCACTTTGAGACTCAGGAAGAGTGCTTTCTGACAGCGGGGTGAGTCTGTTGGCCAACACCCGAGCTAACGCCTTCCCTATGGTGGAAAGGAGGGAAATACCACGGTAATTCCCACAGTCTGCCTTGTCACCCTTGTCAGGGAGATGACTAAGGCATCCCTCAGCTGTGTAGGGATTTCCTCTTTTTCCCATATTTTTAGGCACAGGGTGTGGATGTGTTCAAGGAGGACAGGCCCACCTTCTTTCAGGACTTCAGCTGGAATGCCATCATGCCCAACAGCCTTGTTGTTTTTCATTGTCCTAACAGCATCCTGCACCTCTTCCAAACTGGGTGGTTCTTCCCTACTCTCAATGCTGGGCAGTTGGGGGAGTTGGTCCAGGGTCTCAAACTCAGGAGTGGTGTCCATGTTTAGAAGCTCTTCATAGTGCTCTTTCCACCTGTGTGTTATTGCCTCCTTATCTTTCATCAGGGAGAGTCCATCCCTAGAGCAAAGGGGGGTTAGGCAACGGTGGCTAGGGACATATACAGCTCTTGTGGCTTCGTAAAAGCCTCTGGTCTCTCCAGAGTCAGCAAGCTGTTAAATTTCCAGAGCCTTTTGTGTCCACCACTGGTTCTTCAGTATCCTAACCTGTGCTTTTCAATATCCTGTGGATACTGGTTTGGCAAGTCTGCGCTGAGGGCTGCCTGCAGCTGTTGTTGGTAGGTGGTTTCTCCCAATCGCTCCATGTAAGCCTTCGGCAGGTCTGTCCTTTCTGCTGCCTTCTTTTCCGCATCAGAGGGATAGAAATAATGGAGCGAATGAGGCGGTGGTCAGTCCAGCATTCAAAGGACGGATAGACATAATGGAGCGAATGAGGCGGTGGTCAGTCCAATATTCTTCAGATGGATAGACTTAATGGAGCGAATGAGGCGGTGGTCAGTCCAGCATCCCCAGTATGCCTCTCCATAGATCGTGGTTTCGCCCGACTAGCATTCAAGTCTCCAAGAAGGATTATCTTATCCTCCTTGGGGACTTTGGATAGAATTGTGTCCAGGTCAGCATAGAAGGCCTCCTTTACATTCTGCTGTGTATCAAGTGTTGGGGCATAAGCACTAATAACAGTGGCCATCTGACTGCTTGCAAGCATCAGGCGTATGGTCATTAGGAGCTCGCTGATGCCCACAGGTAGTTCATGGAGGTGGTTGACGAGGCTGTTTCTCATGGCACAACCCACACCATGGATTCCTGGCTCATCGACAGGCTTTCCTTTCCAGCAGAAAGTATAGCCACCTTTTTCCTCCTTCAGCTGCCCTTCATCGGCCAGACGGGTTTCAGAGAGAGCTGCAATGTCAATTCAGAACCTTTTTAGTTCCCTGGAGATGATGTTCATCTTTCGGGACTTCACTGGCTTGGTTGTCTGTGAGGGTTTGCACATTCCAGGTTCCAAAATGTAATTTGTGTTTCTGACCGCATGGTAGTGACCCCTTTGGATGCGGTAGTCCAGAGAGGGTGAAAGAGGCAGGCTATGTTTAGGGTACCTTTTCATTTACATTTAGGGCATTTAGCAGACGCTTTTATCCAAAGCGATTTACAAAGAGTAAATTTGTCATAAGAAGGTGAAACATTTCATTGCTGCTAATACAGTAAGAAAGTCACCAGAACAAGTTTCACGCATTTCAATTGCTAGATTAACCATTACTAGTATACAACATCTCTGACTAAGTGCCAAGTTACAAAGAGCGATCAAAGTGCCAAATTACAAAGAGCGATTAAAGTGCCGTACGTAAGTGCCGTGATGTACAACAAATAAGAGCATGAGGGTAGGGTTATGCAAGGTTCGGATGAGCTCTGAACAAGTGGGACTTGAGTCTCTTCCAGAAGATGGGGAGTGACTCTGCAGTCCTGATATTGGCAGGGAGCTCGTTCCACCACTGCGGCGCTAAAACGGAGAAGAGTTGAGATTTTGCCATCCGACCTTTTCCTCCTTTTAGTGATGGAAGTACCAGTCGACCAGAGGTAGTTGAACGGAGTGCTTGAGCAGGGGCATGGTGTTTTTTCTAATGTCTGGAGGTAGGTAGGGGTAGTTCCATTGACGGCTTTGTAGGCCAGTAGCATCATCTTGAATTTGATGCGAGCCACTACAGGCAGCCAGTGGAGGTCTTGGAAGGGGGGGGTCACGTGGGAGAATTTGTTTTGGTTGATCACGAGGCATGCTGCAGCGTTCTGGATCTGCTGCAATGGTTTAATCGTGGTTGCAGGGAGTACAGCTAAGAGCGAGTTGCAGTAGTTGAGGCGGGAGATGAAAAGTGCTTGGGTCAGGAGCTGTGTCGCTTCCCTCGTGAGGAAAGGCCGGATCCTGCGGATGTTGTAGAGAGCAAATCTACAGGAGCGGGTCACTGCAGTGATTTTTGCAGTGCAGGACAGTTGGTTGTCGACTACTACACCCAGGTTCCTTGCGGTCAGTGAGGCAGATACTGTGATGCCCTCGACCGAGACCAGCAGGTCCCTGTGTGGGCAGTCTTTCCCCGGTATGAAGAGAAGCTCAGTCTTTGCTAAATTGAGCTTGAGTTGATGTGCAGTTGTCCAAAAGCTGATGTCTGCCAAGCATTCTGAGATGCCTGTTGTAATCAGAGTGTCTGAGGGGGGGAAGGAGAGGAACAGTTGAGTGTCGTCTGCATAACAGTGATAGGAGAAGCCGTATGATGTGATTACAGAGCCTGAGCCAGAGATTTGGTATATAGGGGGAACAGAAGTGGTCCTAGTACTGACGCTTAAGGGACCCCAGTCTTTAGCGAGCAGGGTTTGGACAGGGAGCCGTTCCATGTGACCTGATAAGTGTGATCCATCAAGTAAGATGTGAACCAGGCTAGCGCAGTGTCAGTGATGCCGAGTTCAGCGAGGGTCTGGTGGTTCATGGTGTCGAACGCCGCAGAGAAGTCAAGGAGAACAAGCACCGACGAGAGGGAAGAGGCTTTGGCGGCATGAAGGGATTCGGTCACCGTCAGGAGGGCCGTCTCTGTAGAGTGTGCAGTCTTGAAGCCAGACTGATGGGGATGGGGGAGCAAGTCGTTTTCTGAGAGGTAGGAGGACAGTTGGTTAGAGGCTGCACGTTCCAGGGTTTTAGAAAGGAATGACAGCAGAGATACCGGTCTGTAGTTCAGTATGTCAGCAGTGTTGAGGGTAGGCTTCCTGAGCAGTGGTTTGACTCTGGCAGTTTTGAAGGGTGTAGGGACGAGACCTGAGGTGAGGGAAGAGTTCACGAGGAAGGTGAAGAACCGTAGGATGTCCGTCGAGGCCTGAAGAAGGGAGGAGGGGATGGGGTCAACAGGACAGGTGTTCGCATGGTTGGATGTGACCAGTTTCAGCGAGGATGGTGGTAAAACGGTTAAGTCTGGCAGAGGCGGGAGCTGGGGGAGGGAGAATAGCTGTGGAAGTGGGGTTAGGGAAGGTAGCTGCAGTGGTAAGGGAGATGCTGATGTCAGTCACTTTCTTGTTAGTAGTAGTCGGCAAAATCGTCAGTAGTGAGTGAGGAAGGCGGGGGGAGGGAGGGTTGAGGAGAGAGGAGAACATGGAAAACAGTTTTCTGGGGTCGGAGGCAGTGGAGTTGGTCTTGTTCCGGTAGAGTGTGGATTTGGCTGCTGACACTGTGGAGGTGAAGTCTGTGAGGAGGAGCAGGTATTGGGAGAGATCAACAGCACAGTCTTATTTCTTCCATTTACTCTCAGCTGTCCGTAGCTCTGTTCTATGAGCCCGCAGAGATTCGGAAAGCCAAGGAGGAGCAGGAGAAGATCGCACAGGTTTGGATAAGAGGGGACAGAGGGAGTCTAAAGAGGATGAGAGGGAAGACAGCAGGGTAGAAGAGGCTTCCTCAGCAGAGAGCAGTGACAATTGCAATGGAGGGGGTAGTGTTGAAAGAACAGCAGAGGAGAGAGTAAAAGGGGGAGAGGGTTTTCAGGTTCCTGTGGGTGGTGACAGTGTGGGTGGTAGGAGGAACAGAGGAGGGGGACTTCAAGGGGAGAGTGAAAGCAACAAAGTGATGGTCAGACAGAGGGAGCGGAGTAACTGAGAGTGCACGGGTACTGCAGGACCTTGTGAAGACAAGGTCAAGTTGGTTCCCGGCTCTGTGGGTAGGAGGAGAAGGAGAGTGTTAGGTCAAATGAGGTAAAAAAGGTTGTAAAGTCAGATAATTGTATCTTCTCTGGTTGGATGTTGAAGTCGCCCAGTACAACCAGCAGAGTACCATCTTCAGGAAAGCAGCTGAGGAGGGCATCCATCTCGTTGAAGAAGTCATGGAGGGGACCCAGAGAACGGTAGATGACAGCAATGTAGAGCTTTTCTAACCCTCTCCCCTCCTGGGGTGAGCAGAGTGGATCCTTAAAAGGACTGCTCAGTTGTGGGTGCAGCTACCGAAAAGCTCTTTATGCCTCGTCCAAGGGCTTAGTGATCATCTTGCACCTACCGCCTGTGTACCAGGTTGTGGCTAGGGGCTGTCAGACTTCACGATCCTGCCCCCGTCACCTCTCCCCGATCGCCACAGGACTTTGTATCCAGGGTGTGAATAGGATGGGTTCCCTTTCGGGGGATGCCTGTGTGTGGCATCTTTTAAAGTGGGGAGACTGATGCGCCTTCAGCCACCACACAGTCCTTGGCAGAGAGGGATCTCGATCCAGTGGCATGGAATCCGAGACAACTGGAGATCCCCCTGTGTTGCAGCCTTCATCCGCCTTCGCAGCCGTTGTGTGTCACTGCTGCCATCTTCCACCTGGTCTGCCGTTGAGGTCTTCACTATTTGCCCATAGCTGGGGCAGAGGTTGACGGGCAGCAGGGCATGTCCACATTCTAGTGGGCCTGCATGCCGCGTCTCTGGGATCCTCTGCTACTCCGAAAACAACTAAACCTGGAACCGCGGGGTACCAGTTACCTGTGTGGCCACAAGGAGGCGTGTACGAGTCTTGGCAGTGGAGAGGCTGTGTACCGGCCGAGGAGGCTTACGCACTCGGATCCTCTTTTCGGCCCGTGAAACAGGGGACTAGCCGGCTGCGGTAGCTGAAAGCAGAAAGCAGCAAGCAGAAGCGGCATGCAACATGCACTAACTACGAGCACTACTTCTGCTACAACAGTACTGCACTGAATGCATCACACGCCCTGTGTAACACACACACACACACACACACACACATGCATGTAGGTGCACACACACACACACACACACACACACTCACACTTACATTCAAGGGGATGGTCGGAGTCTTGGGGCATGGCGGAGGTTGTGACCAACTGGCAGAGAGGAGGCGCTGCCCAGGAGGACCCCCGGGGACCCCTGGGGAGCATAACGGTGGTCCTGATTGAGGTCCTATGTGATGTGAAGTATATTAATAAGGAAGCCGGAGAGGAATGGCGCGGGGAAAGTTTAATTACTGAACTGAACTTTTGAACACCGAGAGGGAAGTGTCTTTAATGTGGCTGGAGATGATGGACAGAGTATTTGGGATGGCGGGATAGTCTCGTGGAGTTCTCTGCCTGGATGGATCTTTGTGCAACATGGCTGTCCTGCGTGCTCCTCCATCTGAATGAAGGATCGCTTTGGATGACTAAAAAATTGAAAATTACATTTCTTTAGCAGGTAGAGGACATGGTTCAGAAGCACTGTGTGGAGTGCCTTGTGGACCAGGACCACGGTGGTTGTGACCCTGGTGAAGGCCAGGCGTGAGGGGGAACATAGCCTCAGCTGTTCTTTTGCTAAATCCTAGTTATCCCTACAAGTCCCAGGGGGTAGGACAGCAAGATCGTCACACTGATTCATATTGTTGTGTTGTTGTCTCATCCTCCATCAGATCCACTGCACACTTTTCAAATATCAACTCATACAGGAGCTCAGGATCCCTTGGTCCAAATAATTCCCTTCCAGATGAAAAAATATCATGAACCATCCTAATAACGTTTGTAAGTTATATGGAACTATGGAACACAAAAAGCCACAGCTATTGAGTCATTAAGTCGAAATGCTGAGCAGTGTTCGCTGAATCTCGGACCCTTGTTTTATATATTTGTATATATATTGATGTATAGAGCCCACACTCTGCTCTCTGCCCTCCAGAGGCGGTGCAGCAGGCGTCCGGCCCCCTGCTGGTGGAGATCGTGAAGGGCCACGCCAACGCCAGCCTGGGCATCAGCCTCGCCACAGCCACCTTCAGGAACAAACAAGTGATCATCATAGACCAGATCAAGGGCGCCAGCGTGGTGGAAAGGTAGCCAGGCAGGCCGCTCGTCATGTGACCAGACCCGACAGGGCGTGGCATGACCTCCGTGTCTCTGCCTCTCAAGGTGTGGCGCGCTGCACCTGGGCGACATCCTGCTGTCCATAGACGGGACGAGCACAGAGCACTGCTCACTCATGGAGGCCACGCAGCTGCTGGCCAGCACGGCCCAGGTGGTCCAGCTGGAGATGCTCCCAGCCAATCAGAGCAGACTTCCCATAAGGCCACAGGAGACGGGTAATATACGGCCTGTATTTTATTCTGCTTTTTGTGTATGTTAGTATTTTATTATTCCCATCATTTATTTATTTATTCTTTTATTTGTATTGAAAAAAATGTAACATTTACACTTACAGTATATTCACTTTTTCACTTTGGTTTATTGTGGTTGAACAAAGACTTGGTGAAAGAATTGCCTGCTGTAACTGAAAAATACTGGACTGAAAAAATAGAAACACGCAATAATATCTAAATAAACTAAATGTATTCATAAATGTATTCATAAATGTATTCAAACTAAATGTATTAATTTTATAAATGAAATAGATGAAAAACAAACCAAAAATAAGCACTCACCTGAAAGTAAACGCAGTACCAAAAGCAGCACTCCATGAGAGACAACTGACAGAAAAGAAATGTTTTATTTGCATATTTGCACTCTATATATTTTCTCCTTTCCTACTCCAACCGCTGCATAATCGCTTCCCTCCGGATGAATACAATATCTCACCTTATCTTACATATATGAGGTGGTCCTGCACGTGAGGACGTTAATTGCAGTCTCTTGCAGCTGCATGTGTCCTTCTGAACTAAGAGACAGGTGACCCTCAAGCCTAACATCTACAGATATCACATCTACAGTGGCCTGCTGAGGCTTTGTGTTTCAATAGTTTTATCAATGTTTCTTTATTTTAGGTTGGGTTTTATTCATCACCGTGTAAAGTGAGTTTTTAAGACATATGGATATAATGAGTAGTTTTCCCATGTAGATTGTTTGAAATAAACACAATCTTCAATCTTGAAATATTGAAATGGCTGTGAAAGATGTGTCTGGGATATCAGGTCGTTAGTGAACGGTCTCCTACAGTCGGCTGATGGAAGCCATTCATTCCAGCTATAGCTTTTTCAAACCAGAACATCCGTTTCTCAATGGAGAATTAGATGATGATTTCCTTCATTTCTCCCAGGAGAAGACGACACGATTATCACAAAGATTTATTTGTTTCTCTCCTCTGGGATTTTGTGCAGCTGATAAGAGCAGTTAGTGTTGCTTGTTGGTTTTTTCTGGTGCGTTGCTGATAGACGACATCATTTCTTGGAGAGACTCCCTTAGGTGAGCTTAGTATAAGCTGGCAGAGGGCGTGCTGTTCCAGTGAGTCCATTAGAGACAGCCAGGAACAGGCCAGAGGGGGTGGAGGAGGAGGAGGAGGAGGAGGTGCTGTGGAGGAAGAGGAGAAGGAGGAGGCTTGGTTCTGTGTTGTCATTGCATTTACGAGGGATTAACCTGGTGCCCAGAATACAGCAGCAGTATCCCAGCCTGCTTCGTGCTGCGATGCCTGTTTCCTCCAAAGCCTCCCCGTGGAAGTGAGTTGTAGGAGATTAGCTGCCATGTTAATGAAGAGGATTACCTTCGCATTTAACTTCCTGTGACGCGTTTACATTCCCCAGAATCTGCATTACCTAGCATGTTATGTTATATATTTAGGTGCACGCCATGGCTCAAAGCTTCCATTGGTATATAATAATACTTACATTTGATTTGATCACATACAAAGTCCATATTCAAGGCATATTTGAAATATCATGAGGTGATGTCAAGGTGTTGCATCTCCTTAAAGAAACACAAATGGTTAAAGGCCAGCAGACTCACTACTCACCACAGTACTGAACAGCCAATCAACTTGAAGGACTCCCTGCATTTAACATCAATCAAGCCTTCAGCTGTGGCCAATCAAGGCGGAGTAAACATTCCACTTCCCTTTGTCTGCTGGTCATGGTGGTCCACAATGCCCCCGTGTCTCTCCACAGGCCTTCTTACTCGTATGCAAATGAGTTTCTGAAAATGATGGCCAATTTGCACTTTGCGTTTCTGGCACTCCACGCTAAATGTAAGAACACATCCATGTGGCCTGCCTTCTCTTGTGGTGGATTCTCCAACGCAAATCACAAATATAGTACAGACACAAGGATCTCAATCTGGTGTACCATGACAAAAACATTAAATATCAATTTCCCTGCTTGGAATTATCCTCTGGGCTTTTGTTAGCTGTGGCATAAATTTAGACCACAGAATTTCATGGTTGTTGTTTTTTTGTTTTTTTTATCAACTCCGTAACGGCGGGCAGTGAGATGAAGAGGCCTCACTGCGTCGGCTCCTCTCTCTTGTTTCGTAGTAAAAGTGCAGAAGAGCAGCCATCACCACTGGGACCAGAGCTACTGCCCACCACCTCCTACCCCGCACGGCGGCCCTGGGAGACCATGGAGCAGCCCAGGCCACGGCAACACCCCCCAGGACCACTGCAAATGTAAGTCATGCCTGTGACATGTAGTGCTGCTGGCTGCTGGTGGCTGACCACGTGCACGCACACACATACGCACACACATACGCACGCACGCACTCTCACACACAGTGGGGGTGCGTGGGGAAAGACCTTTTTTTTCCTTCAGCCCATCACAGCGAATTATTTCCAACAGTTGACTCCTCTGAGCTATCAGTAGCCATATTTGTAGTGTTTTGTAAGCGCGTCAGCTCTCGTGTAGGAAGGAGGCTGCGTCCCGATGTGTTTAGAGGAAGTGACCAGACTACCAGTGGACTGAACCAACCAGGAGGCTGATGTCTCCGTCATACATCCAACCCTCCCAGGCCAGCTGTCGCCAGGAGGCAGACTGTGAAGGGCTTGAAACGGGTGATCAACACCCACCCAGTGGGTGAGGTCAGGGGGTCCCCCAGGCGGACATGAGGGTGCTTCTTATGTCAGGTGTTCAGGTCTGCCTTGTGCTGCTTTTTGCTTGCATCAGCGGGGGTGTGTGTGTGTGTGTGGAGGGTGGCGGTGATGTGTGTGTGTGTATGTGTGTGTGTGGAGGGTGGCGGTGATGTGTGTGTGTGTGTGTGTGTGTGTGTGTGTGGAGGGTGGCGGTGATGTGTGTGTGTGTGTGTGTGGAGGGTGGCGGTGATGTGTGTGTGTGTGTGTGTGTGGAGGGTGGCGGTGATGTGTGTGTGTGGAGGGTGGCGGTGATGTGTGTGTGTGTTGTGTGTGTGGAGGGTGGCGGTGATGTGTGTGTGTGTGTGTGTGTGTGGAGGGTGGCGGTGATGTGTGTGTGTGTGTGTGTGTGTGTGGAGGGTGGCGGTGATGTGTGTGTGTGTGTGGAGGGTGGCGGTGATGTGTGTGTGTGTGGAGGGTGGCGGTGATGTGTGTGTGTGTGTGTGTGTGGAGGGTGGCGGTGATGTGTGTGTGTGTGTGTGTGTGTGTGTGTGTGTGTGGAGGGTGGCGGTGATGTGTGTGTGTGTGTGTGGAGGGTGGCGGTGATGTGTGTGTGTGTGTGTGTGTGTGGAGGGTGGCGGTGATGTGTGTGTGTGTGGAGGGTGGCGGTGATGTGTGTGTGTGTGTGTGTGTGTGTGTGTGTGTGGAGGGTGGCGGTGATGTGTGTGTGTGTGTGTCTCCTTCCAGCGCTGGCGAGGGGGGGCTTCTCCCCCTCCTCCACGGCCACCTCAGGGTTCAGCAGCCTGGCCCCCGGCAGTCCCCGGGGGTCCTCGGGCCGGCGGCGGCACCGCGCCAAGGACCACAAGAGCTCCTGTACGAGGGCTAAGATAACCTGTCCCTGTCTGTCTGCCTGTCCCTCTCTGTCTGTCTGTCCCTCTCTGTCTCTGTCTGTCTGTCCCTCTCTGTCTCTGTCTGTCTGTCTGTCTGTCCCTCTCTGTCTCTGTCTGTCCCTCTCTGACCCTGTCTGTCCCTCTCTGTCTCTGTCTGTCTGTCCCTCTCTGTCTGTCTGTCCCTGTCTGTCTGTCCCTCTGTCTGTCTGTCTGTCCCTGTCTTTCTGTCCCTCTCTGTCCCTGTCTGTCTGTCTGTCCCTCTCTGTCTGTCTGTCCCTGTCTGTCCCTCTCTGTCTGTCCCTCTCTGTCTGTCCCTCTCTGTGTCTCTGTCTGTCCCTCTCTGTCTCTCTGTCTGTCCCTCTCTGTCTGTCTGTCCCTCTCTGTCTCTGTCTGTCCGTCCCTCTCTGTCTGTCCCTGTCTGTCCCTCTCTGTCTGTCTATCCCTCTGTCTGTCTGTCCCTGTCTGTCCCTCTCTGTCCCTGTCTGTAGGGTTTTTACTGTGGGACATTTTAGGAAAATGTCTGTTAAGAGAGAATGCCCCCCCCCCCCCCCCCGACGTGTTGTCTGTCTGATCAGAGGTTTAACGTCACACTGATGTATGACTCACTCCCCCCCCCCCCCCTTCTGTCTCCCGCCCTTTACTTGTCTTGTTCTCTTACCTTCCTCTCTATCTTTTCTCTGCCCGCAATCCCTCAAACACTTAATTTATCGCTTTTATATGTATTTCGGTCTCTCTTTCTGTCAATCACTCTCATTCTCTCTGTCTCTCTCTGTCTCTCACTCTCGCTCTGTTTTCATCTTTTGGCTCTCTCTCTCTCTCTCTCTCTGTCTCTCTCTCTCTCTCTCTCTCTCTCTCTCTCTCTGTCTCTCTCTCTCTGTCTCTGTCTCTGTCTCTGTCTCTGTCTCTCTCTCTCTCTCTCTCTCTCTCTCTCTCTCTCTCTCTCCCCCCCTCCCCCCCCAGTGTCTGTGGCGTCCAGCTGGGTGGGCCCGGGGGGTCAGGTGGTCCATGTGGAGACCAGTGAGGTGGTCCTCCATGGGGATCCACTCACAGGCTTCGGCCTCCAGCTGCAGGGGGGGGTCTTCGCCACCGAGGCTCTGACGGCGCCTCCGGTGGTCCGCTTCATCGAGCCCGACAGCCCGGCTGAGAGGTAGCACACGCGCACACACACACACACACTGTTGCCCCCTAAAAGAGACACACACACACAAACACTGTTGCCCCCTAAAAGAGACACACACACACACACACACACACACACACAATCACACATACACTGTTGCCCCCTAAAAGACACACACACACACACTCTTGCCCCCTAAAAGACACAGACACACACACATACACACACACACACACTGTTGCCCCCTAAAAGAGACACACGCACACACACACACACACACACTGTTGCCCCCTAAAAGAGACACACGCACACACACACACACACACACACACACACACACACAATCACACATACACTGTTGCCCCCTAAAAGACACACACACACACACTGTTGCCCCCTAAAAGAGACACACACACACACACATACACACACACACACACTGTTGCCCCCTAAAAGAGACACACGCACACACACACACACACACACTGTTGCCCCCTAAAAGAGACACACGCACACACACACACACACACACACACACACACTGTTGCCCCCTAAAAGACACACACACACACACACACACACACACACACACACTGTTGCCCCCTAAAAGAGACACACACACACACACACACACACACACACACACACACACACACACACACACACACACACACACACACATACACACACACTGTTGCCCCCTAAAAGAGAGACACACACACACACACACTGTTGCCCCCTAAGAGACACACACACACAAACACACACACACACACACTGTTGCCCCCTAAAAGAAACACACACACACACACACACACACACACACACACACACACACACACACACACTGTTGCCCCCTAACACACACGCATGAGCACGCAGCTGAGTCACCTTGAACCGTTGGAACGTGGCGGGACCCTTGAGGTCTGAGATCATCCCGAGCTCCACTGCCCGTGGAGATGACATCATCATGGTGGTCAAACATCATGCCCCGGAGAAGGTCTCCATCTCCAAACATCACAGCTGCGTTTTCGCTGAGCTCTTGATTTTGACCGATGCTGTGAACCGCATTCCAGGGCAGGGTATGGGAGAAGGACCGTGTCGCTGGTAAAGTGGTTCAGTCCACACCAAGCGGTACCCGGTCTCCATGACCCTTTAATGACCTGAGGTCACGGTACAAAACCATGTGGAACACCTTACTGTACAAAGCATGTCCCTTCATTCAGAGTTCCCCTGCAGCGGTTTCATCAGTGCATTACGGATGAGGTCCAGTGATGATCCCAGCCCTGTGTTTAGAAACCCTTTTCGCAAACATTGATGAAAGACCACATGATGCGGGCTGATGAATAGCAGCGGTGCTGCTGTGTTTTACGTGATTAGTGATAATCCCCCCCTGCTGGTGACAGACCACCTTGTCCTCTGGGGAATGTTATGATGTTATATGAATTACTCCAGCAGCTGTAGTGTCCACAAGGGACTCCGGTAGAGTGTGCCATTGTGATGCAGCTCACAGTGCAGGCACACCAGGTTAACTCACCCTGTCTGACAGGCGCCTGTGTGTTTGTCTCTGCGGTTAAAGAGGCTGATGTGTGTGCTGGTCTTGTGGGGGTCTTGTTTTCTTGGTTTGGCCTCACTGTGGTGGCTTTAAGCGGGTGGGTTTCTGTTCGGCTGATGCCGTTGAACAGAGTGAGCCTCAAATGATTTGTTTGAAAAATGGAACTGACTGCTGAACTGACTTCGCCTGACTGATGTCGATGATGTGGTTTAAGGCAGTTGCACGCTGAGGTTTGGGTCAGTGTACACTCTGCCTTCTGTGGCAGTGTCATGAACATGAGGAGGATAAGAGAAACGTCAAATGAAATGACAAATGAATTGGAAAGTGAATGAAACATATCATCTACATCAGTATTTTGCCACTGAACTGCACCTGTGGTCCCTGTGGAGGTGTGGGCTGCTGCAGGTGGGAGACAGACTGTTGTCCATCAATGCCATCCCCACGGAGGAAGGCACCTTGGAAGAAGCCCACCAGCTGCTCCGAGATGCAGCCCTGGCCAACAAAGTCACTCTTGAGATGGAGTTTGATGTTGCAGGTGTTCTTACCTTATACAAGTATAACATGTCTTCAAATGTCGGGAGCTGCGTTTTCTGAGTTTCTTGCTGAGTTTTTCCCCATCTTTTTTCAACATGACTTGACTCTGTTGTTTTTTTTATTTTCAATCTTGATATTTCTTTGTTGTTGTTGTTGTCATTCATTCTTAGAGTCTGTGGTTCCCAGCAGCGGCACCTTCCATGTGAAACTCCCCAAGAGGAGAGGCGTGGAACTGGGCATCACCATCAGCGGTAGGTGAACACGGGCACCAGGGGGCAGTGTTGCTCAACCTTTCTTTTGTCTTTTTCTTAACCCAGACTGAACCGTCATTCCGTTCACTGAGTTCCTGTATCTAATCTCCTTTCCGTGAATCTGTTTCGTTTTCCCTGAAATCCCTGCCCCGAATATTGAAGCTTTTGAAGGTTTGGGTAAATGCTATTTGCAATTGAAATTCTCTCTCTCTCACTCTGTGAAGAGCATCAGACAATAATTTGATTGAACTAAATGATAATATAAATGTATGAATAGGTTGCATATAAACTATATCTATAACAAACATGCTATGTATATCAAATGCATTTCAATTGTTTATCACTGTTTTGACATTACAATAGCACCAGTGTTTGTGTGTAAAATGTAAACTGTACCATTGTAATGTAGTATAATCATCTTTCTTTTCAGCAAGCAAGAAACCAGACCAGCCTCTGATCATCTCTGACATAAAGAAAGGCAGCATAGCGCACAGGTGTGTGTGTGTGTGTGTGTGTGTGTGTGTATACATTGTATATATATGTCAAATTGTTAGACCCAGTGTGTTCAATTATGTTGGTTGCAATGTGCCTCCTCACCACTAGATGCCACTAAATCCTACACACTTCACCTTTAAATAATGTTAAAGAATAAGCCTAAGAGGTCTGATTTAATGTAACCATTCTATGAATAGATATAGACACATTCCACACGGTTATTTGAATGAGATGTTACTGCTGGTCCACCTTTGTCTGTGGCTCTGCAAGTCACTTCTAAACCAGGAACCAGACCACATATCGTCCGCCTGACCAGGGATTATTTATGAGGACCAAAATGAAACCATACCTTACCCTCTGTATTATACGAGTCTAATTGGATTGAGCGGTCCAAACTGGATCAGTAGGACGAAGCAGCCACTTCTACAGAGGGAGGGGGGGAATGGATAGAGTGAATGAGGGAGCTCACTGTCGATTAAGGTCAGGGTCAGGGTCATCCCCTCTCTCTCTCTCTCTCTCGCTCTCACTCTCTCACTCTCTCTCTTCCTCAGACAACTTGCTAATTGGATTCTCACTGTATGAGTCAGACGAAACCTGCTGCTGCGTTGTTGTGATCCCTTTGTGGCCTTGTGTGTGCATGCGTGTATGTGTGTGTGTATATTTATCCGTGTGTGTGTGTGTGTGTGCGCGCGCGTGTGTGTGTATGGATGTGTGTGTGTGTGTGTGTGTATGGATGTGTGTATGGGTGTGTGTGTGTGTATGGATGTGTGTATGGGTGTGTGTGTGTGTATGCACGCGTGTGTGTGTGTGTGTGTGTGTGTGTGTGTGTGTGTGTGTGTGTGTGTGTGTGTGTGTGTGTGTGTGTGTGTGTGTGTGTGTGTGTGTGTGTGTGTGTGTATGGATGTGTGTATGGGTGTGTGTGTGTGTGTGTGTGTGTGTGTGTGTGTGTGTGTGTGTGTGTGTGTGTGTGTGTGTGTGTGTGTGTGTGTGTGTGTGTGTTCCGTCCCTGCCGTCCCCCCTGCAGGACGGGCACCCTGGCCCCGGGGGACATGCTGCTGGCCATCGACGGCGTGCGTCTGGAGAGGTGCAGTATGGAGGAGGCCATGAGGGTGCTGCAGCAGGCCGAGGACATGGTGAAGCTGCGCGTGCAGAAGGACGAGGACAACATGGGTATGGGTATTGTGGCGCAGGTTCTGCAGGTTCCACCTGCTGCCATACTGTATGGCAGCATGTGGAACCTGCGGAACCGCACCACAATTCAACACTAAAATAAAAAAGAACACCGACATTATGAAACATACGACATAACCAAAAGTACACGAAGACTGGCTGTTCCCCGGATGGATGGAGGGTCACTCTGTGTGTTCACGGCTGGTTTCTCTTTCCTCGTTGGATGTTTTCAGATGAGCTGGAGATGTCTGGGTCCATCATCTACACGGTGGAGCTGAAGCGGTACAGTGGACCCCTGGGCATCACCATCTCAGGCACAGAGGAGCCCTTTGACCCCATCGTCATCTCCGGCCTCACCAAGAAGGGCCTGGCAGAGAGGTGGCCATGTGTTGAAGAAAAGTCATGCACTAAAAGATGTCTCAGGTTCAGAAAGAGTCTCTGTGGTCTAGACCCCAGAGTGACTCTCAGTTAAACTGCGCTGTGAAAACAGCGCAGTTGTCACAACCAGCTGCTTTATTGTTGGTTGTGTGCTGATGATGACTGGATGACCGCTGTGCGATGCTGCCTTGCAGGACTGGCGCCATCCATGTTGGAGACCGCGTCCTGGCCATCAACGGGGTCAGTCTGAAGGGGAAGCCACTCAGCCAGGCCATCCATCTTCTGCAGATGGCCGGAGAATCGGTCACTCTCAAAATCAAGAAGCAGGCGGACAGTACGTTGTGGCTCTTGAATGGTAGCGGTCGGAATGTGATGATGATAATGTCGCGTACTTCGTGTCCAGCATGGCGTCTCAGGGCACAATTCCGCGTCTCTTTGTCTCCCCGTGTTCACCAGAGCGTGACGGCCAGCAGTCTGTGGAGCAGGCTGGGTTTCTCAGTGACACGGAGGATGACCCCCTGGCCGACTCCCAGAAGGCCGCCCAGCGCGGCGAGGTCTACTCCGCCGCCGTTCCAAGCGTTGACTCCGCCATGAGCTCCTGGGACGGCTCTGGGTTCGATGCCGGATACGGTAGCCAAGGTGTGCTGACGATACGTGAGGTTCTCCCCCAGGTCCGTCCCTCTGTGTCTATGCGTCTCCTCAAGTCTGGTGGCCCTCCGTTTGGTCTGCTGTATCCAGGGACGTTCCTTCACAAGACGTCGGACGTGACGCTGCATCCCAGCGAGTGGCGGCGCACCAAACCCAGAAGCCATCCCGGTTCTGCGCAGCCTCGGCAAGGCCCGTCGTACGACCAGAGGCCCACCGAGGAGGGCTGGGACCAGATGCCCGGGTGAGGGCACGTGTCCGGCCTGCAGGCCCAGCGGCTGTGGTTGGAGGTTCCTCCCTGTCGGCCATCTTGTTTTCTTCCGGACAGCCTTTTAAGCTGTGTTGCTTTACAGTAAATGGTGCCTTTGTGCAGCAGTGATTATTATTGTGGTTTTGAGATGGCTTCCTGACGGTTCTTTGAAGTTTCTTTTGAAAAAGGGGATAGTTTTTGCATTATTTGTTCTTCCACATGCGGGATTGTCCTATCTATCCATTTCTTTTTCTCTTTCTCAGGTATTGTCTCTCTCATCTGCTTTACTAACTGCCCTCGAGCTCTGTCACATTAATATATATATATATATATATATATATATATATATATCAGAAATCAGAAACAAGTTTATTGCCAAGTAGGTTTGCACTTACAAGGAATTGGACTTGGTGCAAGAGAACAACGCCCACCAACACACCGCGGCAACCGACCTCGGTGCCAGTCAGGGATGAAGGAAAAGTACAGCACATGAGGAGAGGGAGGAGAGAAAAATCTTCCCCTCAGACTATGTTTCTGTGGGGAGCACAGTGTGTGTGGGCATTAAAAAAAACACCTCAGCAACATAAGCACACATAAGGACACTTTACAACATGAAACACAGGACTTGCAACAGGGTAGGGGGTCGGGGGTTGTAGGTAGCCCAGCACCGACAAGCGGCTATTCATATATATATATATATATATATATATATATATATATATATTTATTCATCAGACCTGCCTTTTTCCTGCTCTCTTTCTCTCCGCAAATCCTCTTTCACAAAATCCCTTGAAGAGTCCATGGACACCTGTGGACACCTGTCTGTAACTTCTTTTAGTGGGGGGTCAATTTTGGGGGTTTATTTTGTATTTTTTCTACATGAAGGCTGTTTCTCGTAGACGACAATTTTCCCTCATGTGCTTCAATAGAAAGTGATTACATCACCCTTCACTGAGGGTTTTTTCAAGAACAAAACCACATTACCCACACTGCCCTTGTTACCGCAGAACCAGGCAACCTCAGCAGGGGCTGCGCTCACATTTTGGTTCCTGCACTGTCACAGATTCGTCAGCCCCCCTTGGTGCCCCCTGACCCAGGGAGACAGCTTCTGGTCCCAGGCCCTTCAGGACCTTGAGACCTGCGGCCAGTCGGAGATCATCAGAGAGCTGGAGGTAGGTTGTCAGACCCCTACCCCCTGCCCCCGCCATCTGCCTGGCCTCAGTCTTTTATTCACTGACCCCTGTCGGCCTAAGTGACTACGCAGAATGACGTGCTGTGATAATCACCAGAGTGTGTAAGCCCTTATTAATTCTGACAGGATAGGGTTAGATGCCTCCTGTCACACTGAGCAAATACTCTTCTTCTAATGTCTTAGGGGTTTATTCATGTTTATTCATGTTTTTGTCTTTATTTGTTTATTTATCCCTCACTTAATTCACCATTTTTAAATCACTCTCTCACTCTCAACCATTCACTCAAGTCACTTTCTCTCTCTCTCTCTCTCTCTCTCTCTCTCTCTCTCTCTCTCTCTCTCTCTCTCTCTCTCTCTCTCTCTCTCTCTCTCTCTCTCTCTCTCTCTCTCTCTCTCTCTCTCTCTCTCTCTCTCTCTCTCTCTCTCTCTCTCCCCTCCATCCACTCTTGACATTTCTTCTCCATTTGTCCCCCCCCCCCCAGGCCTCCATGACGAGCAGTAACCTTAGCCTGTACTTGGAAGAGACCAAGTCTGTGGAGGACTCTGTATTCCAGACCACCCTGAGGGGGGAGGGGCTTCACCATGAGCCTGAGGCCAGAGGCCCGGGTATCCGCTCCGCTGCAGCCCGGGACCCCCCGGTGCCAGGGACCATGGGGAACGGAGGCCTGTCAGGTGTCCTGTCCCCCTCCTCTCTGGAGCTGCACAAGGTACACTCAGGAGGAACTCCACAATGTGTTTGGGAGATTTGGGATGTATTCGTATTTTCCATTAGTATGATTATTTACACATCCTTGAGCAGATTTGAGCTCACCAATGGAAACAACGCGTTAACTTGTGGGTCAACAAGCTGACCTCGAGCTGGTACCGAACACTGGCCACTTGGCTCAGTTTATTCTGGAGGAAACCACCGTCTATGTTGTAGACCGCCAAAGTGGCCTCACAAATCCCATGACCTCAGAGGCCGGGTGGTGGAGGGCTGTGTTCAGATGTTAGAACCGGGCTGTGTTCAGATGTTAGAACCGGTCTGTTCAGATGTGTGAACCGGTCTGTTCAGATGTGTGAACCGGTCTGTTCAGATGTGTGAACCGGTCTGTGTTCAGATGTGAGAACCGGTCTGTTCAGATGTGAGAACCGGTCTGTGTTCAGATGTGAGAACCGGTCTGTTCAGATGTGTGAACCGGTCTGTGTTCAGATGTTAGAACCGATCTGTGTTCAGATGTCAGAACCGGTCTGTTCAGATGTGAGAGCCGTTCTGTTCAGATGTGAGAACCGGTCTGTTCAGATGTGAGAACCGTTCTGTTCAGATGTGAGAACCGTTCTGTTCAGATGTGAGAACCGGTCTGTTCAGATGTGAGAACCGGTCTGTTCAGATGTGAGAACCGGTCTGTTCAGATGTGAGAACCGGTCTGTTCAGATGTGTGAACTGGTCTGTTCAGATGTCTGAACCGGTCTGTGTTCAGATGTTAGAACCGGTCTGTTCAGATGTGTGAACCGGTCTGTGTTCAGATGTGAGAACCGGTCTGTTCAGATGTGTGAACCGGTCTGTGTTCAGATGTGAGAACTGGTCTGTGTTCAGATGTGAGAACCGGTCTGTTCAGATGTGAGAACCGGTCTGTGTTCAGATGTTAGAACCGGTCTGTGTTCAGATGTGAGAACCGGTCTGTGTTCAGATGTGAGAACCGGTCTGTTCAGATGTTAGAACCGGTCTGTGTTCAGATGTTAGAACCGGTCTGTGTTCAGATGTTAGAACCGGTCTGTGTTCAGATGTTAGAACCGGTCTGTGTTCAGATGTGAGAACCGGTCTGTTCAGATGTGTGAACCGGTCTGTTCAGATGTCTGAACCGGTCTGTGTTCAGATTTTAGAATCGGTCTGTTCAGATGTGTGAACCGGTCTGTGTTCAGATGTGAGAACCGGTCTGTTCAGATGTGTGAACCGGTCTGTTCAGATGTGTGAACCGGTCTGTGTTCAGATGTTAGAACCGATCTGTGTTCAGATGTCAGAACCGGTCTGTTCAGATGTGAGAACCGTTCTGTTCAGATGTGAGAACCGTTCTGTTCAGATGTGAGAACCGGTCTGTTCAGATGTGAGAACCGGTCTGTTCAGATGTGAGAACCGGTCTGTTCAGATGTGAGAACCGGTCTGTGTTCAGATGTGAGAACCGGTCTGTTCAGATGTGTGAACCGGTCTGTTCAGATGTCTGAACCGGTCTGTGTTCAGATGTTAGAACCGGTCTGTTCAGATGTGTGAACCGGTCTGTGTTCAGATGTGAGAACCGGTCTGTTCAGATGTGTGAACTGGTCTGTGTTCAGATGTGAGAACCGGTCTGTGTTCAGATGTGAGAACCGGTCTGTTCAGATGTGAGAACCGGTCTGTTCAGATGTGAGAACCGGTCTGTTCAGATGTGAGAACCGGTCTGTGTTCAGATGTGAGAACCGGTCTGTGTTCAGATGTTAGAACCGATCTGTGTTCAGATGTCAGAACCGGTCTGTTCAGATGTGAGAACCGTTCTGTTCAGATGTCAGAACCCGGTCTGTTCAGATGAGAGAACCGGTCTGTTCAGATGTGAGAACCGGTCTGTGTTCAGATGTTAGAACCGGTCTGTGTTCAGATGTCAGAACCGGTCTGTGTTCAGATGTGAGAACCGGTCTGTTCAGATGTGAGAACCGGTCTGTTCAGATGTGTGAACCGGTCTGTTCAGATGTGAGAACCGGTCTGTTCAGATGTGAGAACCGGTCTGTTCAGATGTGAGAACCGGTCTGTTCAGATGTGAGAACCGGTCTGTTCAGATGTGAGAACCGGTCTGTTCAGATGTGAGAACCGGTCTGTTCAGATGTGAGAACCGTTCTGTTCAGATGTGAGAACCGGTCTGTTCAGATGTGAGAACCGGTCTGTTCAGATGTGAGAACCGGTCTGTTCAGATGTGAGAACCGGTCTGTGTTCAGATGTTAGAACCGGTCTGTTCAGATGTGAGAACCGGTCTGTTCAGATGTGAGAACCGGTCTGTTCAGATGTGTGAACCGGTCTGTTCAGATGTGTGAACCGGTCTGTTCAGATGTGTGAACCGGTCTGTGTTCAGATGTGAGAACCGGTCTGTGTTCAGATGTGAGAACCGGTCTGTGTTCAGATGTGTGAACCGGTCTGTGTTTAGATGTTAGAACCGATCTGTGTTCAGATGTCAGAACCGGTCTGTTCAGATGTGAGAACCGGTCTGTTCAGATGTGAGAACCGGTCTGTTCAGATGTGAGAACCGGTCTGTTCAGATGTGAGAACCGGTCTGTGTTCAGATGTGAGAACCGGTCTGTTCAGATGTGTGAACCGGTCTGTTCAGATGTGTGAACCGGTCTGTGTTCAGATGTGTGAACCGGTCTGTTCAGATGTGTGAACCGGTCTGTTCAGATGTGTGAACCGGTCTGTGTTCAGATGTGTGAACCGGTCTGTGTTCAGATGTGAGAACCGGTCTGTGTTCAGATGTGAGAACCGGTCTGTTCAGATGTGTGAACCGGTCTGTGTTCAGATGTGAGAACCGGTCTGTGTTCAGATGTGAGAACCGGTCTGTGTTCAGATGTGTGAACCGGTCTGTGGTCAGATGTGAGAACCGGTCTGTGGTCAGATGTGAGAACCGGTCTGTTCAGATGTGTGAACCGGTCTGTTCAGATGTCAGAACGGGTCTGTTCAGATGTGAGAACCGGTCTGTTCAGATGTGAGAACCGGTCTGTTCAGATGTGAGAACCGGTCTGTGTTCAGATGTGAGAACCGGTCTGTGTTCAGATGTTAGAACCGGTCTGTTCAGATGTGAGAACCGGTCTGTTCAGATGTGAGAACCGTTCTGTTCAGATGTGAGAACCGGTCTGTTCAGATGTGAGAACCGGTCTGTTCAGATGTGAGAACCGGTCTGTGTTCAGATGTGAGAACCGGTCTGTTCAGATGTGAGAACCGGTCTGTTCAGATGTGAGAACCGGTCTGTTCAGATGTGAGAACCGGTCTGTTCAGATGTGAGAACCGGTCTGTTCAGATGTGAGAACCGGTCTGTGTTCAGATGTGAGAACCGGTCTGTTCAGATGTGAGAACCGGTCTGTTCAGATGTGAGAACCGGTCTGTGTTCAGATGTGAGAACCGGTCCCCTCCAGGCCGCCGGACCACACCGAGACACACGGAGGATTTGTGCTCCTCGCTGCGCTGCAGAATCTGTGGTTAACCACGTTCTAAATCACCGGCTGAGCTTGTTGCCTCAACAAGCACGTCCAGGGGGAATTCACGTCTTATTTATTTCTACCACTCAGCTTTGTACATCCTTCCCACTTCTTTGCTCGGTGCCTCCTCTGTGTTTTGCCTCGGCACGCGATGCCCATCTTCATCATCATCATCACCACCATGCTCTCCATGGCGGTGGAGAGGGACCCTGTAAGCTGCAGGGCCAGTCAGGACTTGCAGGGTGTTTACGTGACAGGAGACCAGCGCAGGACAACAGTCATTACGCAGCATCCCTTCCCACAAGCCCCAGCTCCCGGAGTGTTTACCGCCCGGCTCCACGCTGTGCCCAAACATCCTGGAGGGGCTCCTGTTGATGTCATTACGCGGCTGCAGGCGATTACCTCCTGCCGTTGTTGTTGTGAGTGGCGTCACACTAGCGCCACATCGGGGCTCAGGGAGACAGACCGAGGAGGAAGAGGAGGAGGGCCGAGTTGCTGAAGAACATCGTCCTTGGCCTGGCAGCAAGTTGGTACAATACAAACTACAATGAGTTGAGACATTTGGAGACAAATAGTCTTCATATAAAAGTGTGACATTGGAAGTGATTTGTTTTGCTGATCAGGCTGAGCTAAAGTAGCACAGCGAGGTCTCAGTAGTGAAGGAGGTACAGCAGGACCCAGTCCACCCAGCAGGGCCCAGTCCACCCTGTCCACCCAGCAGGGCCCAGTCCACCCAGCAGGGCCCAGTCCACCCAGCAGGACCCAGTCCACCCAGCAGGACCCAATCCACCCAGCAGGACCCAGTCCACCCAGCAGGACCCAGTCCACCCAGCAGGACCCAGTCCACCCAGCAGGACCCAGTCCACCCAGCAGGGCCCAGTCCACCCTGTCCACCCAGCAGGGCCCAGTCCACCCAGCAGGACCCAGTCCACCCAGCAGGGCCCAGTCCACCCAGCAGGGCCCAGTCCACCCAGCAGGACCCAGTCCACCATTTGTTTTCTACTGGCAAAAGTGTTGTCCTCCAGGAGAGATTGGTAATATCTGCTAACTGCTCACATGTTGTGGTTACAGTGAATGTGAGGCACCACTGTACTCACAGTCCTTCGAGTTGCCATCGTAGCTTGAGCAGGAGCTACTGAAATGCGGTCCATGAATCAGCTCCTGTGAGGAGGCCCGGGGAACAATGGCCTATGTGTTTATGGGATCTTCTTCACCAAATGGTCTTCAGTGTGTTTGTCTGCGTGGGTCTGAACGCTGTGTGGCTCTCCGCTGTGTGACTCCCTGGTCTCCTAGGTAACCCTGAGGAGGGACCGTGAGACCTGTGACTTTGGCTTCAGCGTGTCCGACGGCCTCATGGAGAAAGGGGTCCTGGTCAACATGATCCGGCCGGACGGCCCTGCCCACCGGGCGGGGCTGAAGCCCTACGACCGAATCCTGCAGGTGGCCCTTTTTTTGACCAGTAAGGCATTCCAGTGCGTCCACAGTGTAACCCTCTGTAACCCCTGTCGCTCATCTCTCCTCTCTCGCAGGTGAACTGCGCGCGGACGAGAGACTTTGACTGCTGCCTGACGATCCCCCTCATCATGGAGGCAGGGGACAGCCTGAACCTGGTGATCAGCAGGAACCCGCCGGGGGACCACAGCGGGCGTCCAGGCGGCCGTGAGGACGACCTCAATGCTGCGTTTTGTTTGCCTGAGCGCCGGTCCAACAGCGCGGCACTGTGAGGTCAACGCTCCCAGCAGTAAACATTGTGGAATGGAACGCAGCACAACACAGCCCACACGCAACCTCGCTCAACATACACACACATCACTCATGTCACCCACACACCCCCACCCACCCCAACACCAACCACCCACACCAACACCAACCACACCACACCACCCCAACACCACCCACCCACACCAACCCCACCCACACCAACACCACCCACACCACACCATCCCCGGTCCCCAAGTTGCACAATCACACATAGTCCCACATCAACATGCACAGAACATCCTCGCACAAATGCTGGACATGCTCCACTACTCTGTGTGTTACACTCCAAGCACTCGCTCACATTCACTGTTGCTTGTTTCCAGAGTGTCCCCTCGAAGCACACACACACGCACTGTGTTACATAACAAGGGATTTGTAGCTCCTGATTGGCCGGGGCTCAGCGCACACATTTCGCACAAGACGACTCAGGAAACATTTAAACACGCACTTTTCCTTCCAGAAGCCCCAACCACTGCGTCTTGGTAGTTGGAGTCAACAACCTGTGTGGCGTTTATGGTGACATCTGAGACCGATGTCCCCTCATGGATACACAGAACCCCTTATTAGATTTTTGTTTCTCCACCATTGCACAAATGCACCACAGATGCAAACACTGTTGTGTTGTTCTTCTGTTCGTCTTTGATCAACGAACCCCTCACCAAACTTTTGTCAACTATCAACCACAGTGGGATAGTTTACATCCTTCCATCTTAACATTGAAGAATATGGCATCGAATGGCTTCTATAGTTTGCATTTTGTTGCATTTCTCCTTTGCTTTAGGTTTACACATCATCTTTGGCTTATTTTGTGAAAGACATGTTCTCTCTTATTGATGTTCTGGAGAACAAAGTGGCAGTGTCACTAGTTTAGAATATACATTCCTTATCAGTGTGGGTTTATGTATACTGTGAGGCACCAGAGTGACTGTGACTCTATTCCTCTCATGGTGGTTTTGTTAGTTTGAGGTTTGTTGTCTAATTCAGTGCTGTTGTGGATATGAGATATGTGGAGATGAGAAACACACCTGTCAATAATGAATTTATTTCTTTTGAGTAGTTTGGAACATACTCTGTGATTTTATGAAGCATTTGTCCCCACGATGGTCTCCTGTCCTGTCCCCTGCTTGTCTGCGGAGACACTCGGCATGCTCTCTGTGGACTGGTCCTCCCAAGGTGGTCTCATCGACGAGACATTTGACCAAGCTGTGGTCTGTTTCTAGCGTCAGAGGAAGTCTGTTTAAATGTCATCAATGTGTTAACTGCCGTAAAGATGTGGAGATTTGAACCACATTCCTGTTTCTATGCAGCTCCGGACCTTCTCAACCCTTGGGACAGTATTTTTACAAGTGAAGTTTTCAATGTCCATGTTTTTATGGTTTTACTTGAAATGGAACCCGAAACCTTCTCCAACATAGCGTGCATCTGTAGTTTTATTTTTTTACTGACATGCATGTGTGGTCCATGTGAGATGTGAATGCTATCGTTTTCTCCCCTGCCATTCTATGATAGAACTTTGAAAGGGAATTTAAGACGGTTTTTATTTTTGTTATTTATTATGAACTCAAATGTATTTCTTTTAATTAAATTCCATATGTGAAATCAAAACTTTTTTTTAATTGGCAACTTCAAGACAAAATAACTAGATAATGTTCATCACAAGTGTACCAGTCACAGGCTAGCAACTGTTGCTAACCATTTGATGAAGATGAAGCACTTTGGCCCGATACCAGATAACCCAGGCTCTCACGAGTAGAACCTATTGATACCAGATAACCCAGTCTCTCACCAGTAGAACCTATTGATACCAGATAACCCAGTCTCTCACCAGTAGAACCTATTGATACCAGATAACCCAGTCTCTCACCAGTAGAACCTATTGATACCAGATAACCCAGTCTCTCTCACCAGTAGAACCTATTGATACCAGATAACCCAGTCTCTCTCACCAGTAGAACCTATTCTGATACCAGTAGAACCTATTGATACCAGATAACCCAGTCTCTCTCACCAGTAGAACCTATTGATACCAGATAACCCAGTCTCTCACCAGTAGAACCTATTGATACCAGATAACCCAGTCTCTCACCAGTAGAACCTATTGATACCAGATAACCCAGTCTCTCACCAGTAGAACCTATTCTGATACCAGATAACCCAGTCTCTCACCAGTAGAACCTATTCTGATACCAGATAACCCAGTCTCTCACCAGTAGAACCTATTCTGATACCAGATAACCCAGTCTCTCACCAGTAGAACCTATTCTGATACCAGATAACCCAGTCTCTCTCACCAGTAGAACCTATGTATCTACCAGATAACCCAGGCTCTCACCAGTAGAACCTATGTATCTACCTGTATATTGTCTCTCACCAGTAGAACCTATGTATCTACCTGTATATTGTCTCTCACCAGTAGAACCCAGTCTCTCACCAGTAGAACCTATGTATCTACCAGATAACCCAGGCTCTCACCAGTAGAACCCAGTCTCTCACCAGTAGAACCCAGTCTCTCACCAGTAGAACCCAGTCTCTCACCAGTAGAACCTATGTATCTACCTGTATATTCTGTGAGCTGGTTGTTAAACCCAAAAGGAGGTTTGGTTTTTACCCCCTCCAGTTATTAAAAACAAATGCATTACAGAAGAATGAATCAGTGTGAAGTCATTAAGACACAAATCTAAAGAAAAGATTTTTATTTTTGTAATCTATCAAGAAATAATGCAATATGCATCTTAAAAAGGGATGATGTGAGACTTTGGTACAGTTGGTTTTCCACCTCTCGTCAGATGGTGTTCTCGTCATGTGGCTATCATTATGCTCTTACTTCAAGTTAAAACGATTTGGCCAGATCTTTTTTTTAATAGGCAATTTCCCTCAAATGATTCGATACACTGAAACGGTTAACCGCCATTACTATACTGACAATGGCTTTAAATATTCAGATTAAAAAGAAATGCTTTGAGCCAGGTTCATAATGTTGGATACAAATGGCAGTAATAGGTCAATGTGTTAGAGACAGTAATTAGTTACAGAGTCCATATGATGCACA
Organism: Urophycis tenuis; assembly: GCA_036785325.1. Classification (NCBI taxonomy): domain Eukaryota; kingdom Metazoa; phylum Chordata; class Actinopteri; order Gadiformes; family Phycidae; genus Urophycis; species Urophycis tenuis. The sequence continues at coordinate 13,826,747 of JAXIVH010000006.1, read as the reverse complement.
GTATAAAATGGTTACAAAAGGCATGTGTGTTTTTACATACAAGTTAAAATTCTACGATACCATGGTCTACGTGGAACCAGAGAACACTCCAGTGATATATATGCATGGTACACATTGACACGCATGACCAGGAGCAACATGGACACAGTGGACAACTTTTGTTTGAACGTTGTAGACTTTTAGAGAATTTACAGTTCTGATCATTTTTTTGCTTCCCTTGCTGATATTGAACTCCATTATTTGATGCTGAAGTTCGTTTGAATGATCATTTCTACTTGTTTCTTTTCTACTCAGAAAGTAGATATGCACCATTCTAAATCAAAAAGTAAATCAAAGTTATCCCAGCAACACGTAGGAAGATAAAATATGACCTCAAGATAATGTTTTTATGATTAAAAATACAAACTAAAAATAAAACTTAAAAACATAAAGTGCAAAAGTTTCAATAAATGCACTGGGACCGACTGGAAGTGGCAGGTGGAAAACACCTGCAGTTACGCTTCCGTTTTGTCTTTCCTTGCTCCTTTTAACCCTCCTCACGCGCTAGTTTTTGACTTCATCCCAAAACAACAACTTAGGATTTTCATGAGTGCATTTCGTCAGTATTTTTGCCAGGGCTGCTTTGTAACCATGGGACTGAATAAAGACACAAGCACACCTGCCCGTGTCCCCTTCGCCCTCCACCTGGCCGTGGATGTCTACCTGCATGTGAAATGTGTCTCCTCCATACATTCAAATAGCGTCTCAAGACAGCTTTACAAAAAAAAAAAAAAGGAAACATTAACTTTGGGCAAGAACTCAGAATAACTTTGAGGACGTTTTAAAAAATGTTCTACTGAATTCTACGCTTCATGACACGTTTGGGTCTGCTGGATTCATGGAAGGTGAATATATAATATAGTCGTCTCATGGATCACAGCAGAGCACAAGAGATCATCCTCACCCCACTCATTTAAACGGTAGTAAACACAGAAATGTTCTATCTGCAAATACTGCCTTCCCTGGATCAGTGCTACTACAGCAACAACAATGGTAACATCAAACAATAATAAACGGTAAAAAATATATCAAGAGAAAACAGAATATTACTCTTTTCTTGTAGAAGAAAAACCAAAAACCAGAATATTCCTAGTGCAGACAATGTAAACCTACCACTATCAAGAGTTAGCCAATATTTCTAAACACAGAAAGCACAGAGACCATAATCCTCTCACAGAGAGCGCTCACATCATCGTCTCCACGATGGTGGGCTTCATCAAGCCTTTGTTCCCGTTGGGGTCCAGGGGCTGCACCAGCTCGCTGTCCTTCACCATGTACTCCTTGGGCCGAGAGCTGCCACCACCCTTCACTGGGGCTGCCACTGCCTTGATCCTCTGCAGGGAGACAGAGAGGTTAGTGACTCAACCTTGATCCTCTGCAGGGAGACAGAGGGCAGAAGTCAGTGACTTTAGGGCTCCAGGTTTACAGCTGGGGCCCTCACTCTTGGGGTGTTTATTCAATGCGTCATATTCAGGGGTGCAAAAATGAACACATTGACAAGAGGGCTACCTAAAATGACCCTGGTGTATGGACAATATCACACCCAGTAGTTTGTAAGCAAATGTCTTCTATTCGTTCCTTTTATTCGTTGGATCAGTGGGCTATTCATGTGTGAATGTGTGTAGTGAATCTGCAAGATCCATTTGTAGGGTTAGGGTTAGTTATTTGGATTTGATGCGCTCATATTATAACTAGCATGCTAACTAGTGAGTACGACAGACTGTTTGAGAGGTTCCAGAGATGACCAGTACAGAGCAGCGATCACACTGAATAATAAACCAGTACAAAGTATGTAGTCCCATCGCATCTTTCAAAATCCATACATTCAGCCACCGTCGCTAACAAATGACCTTTTACTTCACCAGTCTATTTTTAGACATGCATCAGCCTAGCGATGAAGCTAAGAAATCCTCAGAGATTAGCTGCGGTCAGTGGAAGAGGACGCCGATGACCGGAGGGGGGGAGAGAGGCCACCGCCTGCTTCGTCATCATTCTGCATTGTTGTGGCAGAATGATGACAGTGTTGTGGAGACGCTGGACGGCCATCTTCCTCCATCCTCCCAGATAGGCTGCGGGTTGGGTCCGGGTTGTTAATCTAAGATCTGTCATGGAAAGTTCCTGAAGCCCTGCGCTATTGTTTTGAAAGGGTAGGCAGATTCTAAAGGCTGATTATCATATTTCTACATAATAGACTCAAGACTTTCCCACCATGTCCTCAGCCAAGACCAAAAAGAATGTTGTCTGGGCGCATCTTTCTGTCTGCGGGGGGTGGGAGGTAGAGGGCTGTTGATGAGCCAGCCCCTCGGTAGTCCAGGTGGCTGAACCTTCTATTGTTCGGATGCTTTCTCGTGTCAGAAGAAAGGTGTACGGCATTGTCAGCCGCCGCCACCCCACCACACACACAGACACACACACACACACTTCGTTTTTTTAAATAAGTCAATAATGCACAGTGCCATGCAGCTCTTAACATCCAGGTCAGGGTGTTGAAAATAAAACAAAAACAAAGGCTGTGGGCCCAGAGAACGTCTGAACTCCTAAACATTGCACATGTGTGGAATAGCAACATGAGGCTGGGAAGTCGATAAAGTCGATAAAGCTGCTGCAGCCCAGTGACAAAGTCCTAACTCTAACCCTGACAAAGTCCTAACCCAAACCCTAAAGGCTAACCTTAACCCAACCCTAAAGTCTAACCCTAAAGGCCAACCCAAACATCATCTACCAATTGCACTGTCCATTTCAATGATGATTACTATGTATGTATATAGGTTCTCATTTTTTCAACTGATCTGATTTTAAGAGCTCGCATATAATTTAATCTTATTTAGGTAAATCTATTTATTGTTTATTGTCTATGAATATCTGTCTAGGAATATCTTATCTTATCTTAACCCTAAAGGCTAACCCTAACCCAAACCCTAAAGGCTAACCCTAACCCTAAAGGCTAACCCTAAAGGAAACCCTAACCCTAAAGGCTAACCCTAACCATAAAGGCTAACCCTAACCCAAACCCTAAATGCTAACCCTAAAGGCTAACCCTAAAGGCCAACCCTAAAGGCTAACCCTAACCCTAAAGGCTAACCCTAAAGGCTAACCCTAACCCTAAAGGCTAACCCTAACCCTAAAGGCTAACCCTAACCATAAAGGCTAACCCTAACCCTAAAGGCTAACCCTAACCATAAAGGCTAACCCTAAAGGCTAACCCTAACCATAAAGGCTAACCCTAAAGGCTAACCCTAACCATAAAGGCTAACCCTAACCATAAAGGCTAACCGTAACCCTAAAGGCTAACCCTAACCCTAAGGCGAACCTCCGTACTTCCTTATTTCTAGCCGCTCTGGACAATTACACCACAGTTTCCAATGTTGTGTCATCTTTCAGAAGTTCCTTTGTCGTGTTCTTATCTGGCTCACATCCTGCTCCGTATTGATTCAACGGAGGAGGAGGCGGCTTCTCTAACAAACAGCCACCACCACTGTCCTTGGTGCTAATCAGGTTGCAGCAGTGGTAGTATCATATCAGTGGTGGGGGTGGAGGTGGTGGAGCTGGTAGAGCAGTGGTACTGTACCTCGATCAGAGGTCCCTCAGACTGAAGGATCTTGATGACCATCACCATGGGGATGCAGATCATGGACGCTAGGGCCAAAGACCAGCCCAAGCCAATCGACCAGTCAGGGTACTCATACACCTTGTTGTACGTCAAAGGCTTGTACTTCACCAGGGAGAACACAAAGCAACCCTGGGAGAAGGAAACAAAGAAAACTAAACGTTCAATATCAAGGCCAGCGTTTCTGGTCGTCTGTCAAGTCCCAAAAGTTGGGGGTAAACTCTCACCAAACAGCACACTTCTTATTCTTCTCCTTGTAACCTCTGGCAACAGTGTATCATTTTAAAAACACAAATGCTATTCTGGAACGCGGCTGTTCAGCACTTACCATGCAGAGGATGGGAGTGATGACAGACCAGCTCCATTTCATCCACGCGTTTGGTCTGTAGCCAATCATGTCCTCGATGGCATCATAGAAGTTGTCCACGCCTGTGCAGCCGAAGGACAGAGAGGAGGATGGAGAAGGAAAGGTTCAGGGTCAAAAGCCCAAACTGGGAGTACTTAATACTGTCTGGAATGACTCTCACTATATTCTTGTTGCATTAACAGACTGGAGCGATTCCTGGAAGAAGCAGTGGCTATCATCAAGCTAAACTCCCCAGCGTGGACATCTGGCTCTCCTTCAACACATGTGATAACATTCCCCGGTATAAATAAGCTCCCCATTGTCTGCCATCAAACTGGACACGGTTTCAGTTCAAATACGCGGGTTTGCTCTCACGTGTCCGTGAGATATTGCCCCATGCAGCATCCAGCCGGTGTTAATAATAGCCTCCAAACGGTGATAAAACAATGGCTCGGGGAGCAGCAGCTGGGGGCAGCGTTCCCACATTTGCCTCCAGCCCAAAAGGTCATCGCTGAGAGGTGCCACTGTTCTCTGAGTCCCTAAATGGCTGTCAAGGTTATTTAGTAGAGGCCATTGAGTGTGAGGCGAACACGGAGAGTTCCCACCGCGGCGTTGAACCGTGCACCAGCTTCAACATGTTCATTACCACTGTGAATAATTAAGGCTCACTCACCGTAAACCCAGGAGACAGCGATGCACTCGAAGAATGCGACCCATAGAAGGCACACACCGCTGGCTGCATAGTAGTCAAAGAGCTGGAATACGTACATGCCACCCTGGATGGAGACAGAACCACACATGAATCACCAAGAGAACAACGGGGGCGGACACGGCAGGAGGGATTCAAAAGGACGCTAAAGGCGCTGGAGAGCCCAACCCTGAGGGGAGCCCAACCGTGAGGGGAGCCCAACCGTGAGGGGAGCCCAACCCTGAGGGGAGCTCAACCCTAAAGGGAGCCCAACGCTGAGGGGAGCCCAACCGTGAGGGGAGCCCAACCCTGAAGGGAGCCCAACCCTGAGGGGAGCCCAACCCTGAGGGGAGCCCAACCCTGAGGGGAGCCCAACCCTGAGGGGAGCTCAACCCTAAAGGGAGCCCAACGCTGAGGGGAGCCCAACCGTGAGGGGAGCCCAACCCTGAGGGGAGCCCAACCGTGAGGGGAGCTCAACCCTAAAGGGAGCCCAACGCTGAGGGGAGCCCAACCCTGAAGGGAGCCCAACCCTGAGGGGAGCTCAACCCTAAAGGGAGCCCAACACTAAAGGGATCTGAACCCTGAGGGGAGCTCAACCCGAAAGGGAGCCCAACCCTGAGGGGAGCTCAACCCTAAAGGGAGCCCAACACTAAAGGGATCTGAACCCTGAGGGGAGCTCAACCCGAAAGGGAGCCCAACCCTGAGGGGAGCTCAACCCTAAAGGGAGCCCAACACTAAAGGGATCTGAACCCTGAGGGGAGCTCAACCCGAAAGGGAGCCCAACGCTGAGGGGAGCCCAACCCTGAGGGGAGCCCAACCCGAAAGGGAGCCCAACGCTGAGGGGAGCCCAACCGTGAGGGGAGCCCAATGCTAAAGGGAGCCCAACGCTGAGGGGAGCCCAACCGTGAGGGGAGCTCAACCCGAAAGGGAGCCCAACCCTGAGGGGAGCCCAATCCGAAAGGGAGCCCAACGCTAAAGGGAGCCCAACGCTGAGGGGAGCCCAACGCTAAAGGGAGCCCAACGCTAAAGGGAGCCCAACGCTAAAGGGAGCCCAACGCTAAAGGGAGCCCAACGCTAAAGGGAGCCCAACCCTAAAGGGAGCCCAATCCTAAGGGGAGCCCAACGCTAAAGGGAACCCAACGCTAAAGGGAGCCCAACGCTAAAGGGAGCCAAACCCTAAAGGGAGCCCAATCCTAAGGGGATCCCAATACTAAAGAGAGCCTAACTCTAAGGGGATCTTAACTCTAACCCGAACACACCAGAGTCACACATGGGAATGCGTGGCTAGCCGCCAGCGGTGATCAAGTTTAACAGGTGGTCACACGTCACTGAAGTGTAGTTCACTTGATGGAAAGTGTCATTGGAAATTGTTCCATTCACTGTGTCAAACACACAGGACGTTGAGTGTGTGTGGGCTTGGAAAGCCATATTTGGTGGTGATATAGTCATGGCTGAGGAAGGCAGGAGGTCTGTGCTGTTATCTGTCCTCATGCTCAGGGGAGGGGGGGAGATGAACACGCTTACAGAGCAGCCACCATCAGGAAGACAGAAAGAACCATGAATCATGAAAGAAGGTTGCAGTGAACTCACGTTTGTCACCATGGCGAGTCCCAGGAGATAGCTTATGGAGCACATGACAGCTATGAAGATCTCGCGGCGGTACCCAGTTCGTAGGAAAGATGGATACAGATCCACGATGGAGGTGATCTGTCCTTCCACTTCAACAAACTGTGGGGGATGCAGGCAATGAGGAGAGGAACAACAGAAACCATCGACGTTGCATGGTACCAACCCTATAGGTGGCACATCTACATTAGTATTTGGTGGGTTGGCTGTCAACCAAAGGCATTAGAGAATGTTGTTATTGTATGGTGGTGACATCGTCCCCTACCAACACGCCATCCTACACCTCGCGCACATTCCACATCGTAAATCGCTCTCTGGCCGCTCCCGTGGTCCTGCGCTGAGACCAGCGTTTCCACTTGGCGCACATTTCGCCCTCATAAAACGGGACGAGGAGAACTCGTAACGCCAAGCGCCGGCCTTCGCGTGCGCGAGCGCCGCTAACGGCGGTCAGCGTGCCCGGAACTTTCTGAATGAAACGTCGGCTGGAGTAAAACCGACAGGAACTTTTGCCACGGAAACAGCGATGCCAGCGTTATTATTGACATGAGCTCAGATTTAGAGCCTCCGCCCTCGGACACTCGGCCCGGATTCATTGGCAGCGCGGAGGACCGCGTTAGCACTGGAGTAGAATTACACTTGGAGTATGAAATGGGATCTGGATACAGCCCCGTGGCTGCAGGACACTTTTGTCTCCAGGCCATCTCTTCCTAATCAAACGCTGATTGCGGCCGAGGTGCTGACCTCAAACCTAAAAAAGGCTCACAAGTACACCACAGGATGGCTAAAAAGAAAAGACTTTTTAGTTTACTGCATGGCATTCGTCTAAGCGCTTTTCAAAGGCGGTAATGGGACAAGTCGCTGTGCTGTCCCGGCCTCTGTGTGCCTCACACATTGTAGTTGTGAAATACTTCTTTGGCAAAAGGTTGGTTATAAATACTGTAGGGAAGAATGCTGGCCATGGGTTTCTTCCCTCTTTGTTACGTGATACAGGGGCACAGCGCATGCTGAAGGCCTGCAGTCTGACGGAGACATCCCATACATTCTGCGGGGGGGCCGTATACATTGGGGGCCGGCGCGGGGGTCTCTCCAGAGAATAAGAATGTCCCCCCGCCCCCGCACACACACACACACACACACACACACACAGACACAGACACACACAGACACACACACACCAGTACTCTGTGTTGTACAAACGGATACACTGGAGTCATTGTGCGAGAGCAACTGACCTGACTGTCCAGGCCCAGGAGCAGAAGCATAATAAAGAACAGGATGGCCCAGAAGGTTGGCAGGGGCATCATGGACACAGCCTTGGGGTAGGCGATGAAGGCCAAGCCAGGACCTGCAGGACAGAGAGAGGGGGTGGGGGGGGGGCGAGGGACAGAATGAACCAGTTTGTCTGATTCGATCCGGGACGCGATATGGTAGGTGTGTATTATGAAGGGAAGTGTATGGAGGTTCAGTATGGTTCAGTATGGTGGTCCAGCTACTATTCAAAATGGAACCGTTCCAACCATGGAGAAAAGAGATCTGGGCTCTGACTACTGAAATAACCCTTGCCTGGGTACTTGGGTTTCCTTGGTGATAACCTAGTGATAATAAGAAGAAGAATCAGAAGAAACTTGAGAAATACTGACTGTAACGGCTTCAGTGTTGGATGTACCTACTGGTTTATTTATTAAGGAAATACACCAGACAAAAATGGGAATACATTCATTATTTCCTCATAGCCTGGAACGCCCAAAGAAAATGTTTCCCATCTGTGCCGGCAGAATAGAGGAATTTGTGAAGTAAAGCTGCATCCACTTCCAAGTTAAATGGAGTTGTATGGGTGATATATATCTCAAACAGGTATACTGCTGAATGGTCCAGTCATCTGGTTTGCTCATTGGCTCGGAGTCCTGCTCATTGAGCTATGAAGAAACCAATCAAGAAGTAGTTATCAAGTGTCTGGTGGGCACTAGATGTGAGCTCATGTGTACAGTCACTGGCCAGGCCTGACACACTATTCAAGCAGAGCGGAGCACTAGGCTACATTACTCCTCCAGTATTAAATCTACTTGACTATATGTATAGGAATGAGAATTTGATTATACCCAGTTACACTAGAAATCAAACATCTAGATTGACTAGATTGTTCAACTTTATAAAAAATGGCCCACTTTGCACAAATAAGTTTTTCCCCCCAGGCATTTCGGGGTATGGGTAATTGAATAACCAATTATCAATTTAGGTTGGTGTAATACAGTATCGGCAAGAGATGAATACCCAGAGCCCAGGATTAATCTGCATCACTGACTAAACCACAAGAGCTCACAGGAATATCCAATGCAGAATAATCCTCCAAGTCATCAGTCAGTGCATCTAGGCACGTTGAAAAGGTGCAGCAGTGTATGTAAACCACATGTGTGAACCAATGACTTAAACACGACACCGCTGACACAGAAGACAGGTCATTCGTAGCAAGCGAGCATGCCGAGAGGACGACCTCCTTCAGGCAACATGTGGAAGAGAAAGCGAGGCGGTGGGATCCATCTCAGCAGATCCTCAGCTGGTCACACGACTGGGCTTACTGCACGGTGCTGTTGGCTCAGCAGCGTGGACCATCCACGCCCATGCCGGATCTACCATCACGTGCACACCATAAGAAGTGTCTCACGCACTGCCCACAATGTAAAAAGAGACGTCGGTCCCTTGTGCGTCAACAATGTAGAAATCACATGACGCCACCCCCTGCGGTTAGGACCTGAAGTCACCAGTTGCCATGGTCAGCTTGAGTGAGAGACCGTCATGCCTTGTGCCATTGAGAACAGCTGTGAACGGTCATAATGATATGAGCCGGCTATTGAACACAGCAGTTCTTAGTGCAGCAGTGGTGCAACAAACAGCCAGCGCTAACGCTAACGCTAACGCGCCAGAACCTCACCTGAGGCGGGACCTGGCTCATACCGGCTACAACTGATCTTGGTTCTTTCCGCGTGCCAGGAATGGAACCGAGGAAAGGAACCAAAGAATGGAACCAAAGAATGTGCACACACCGCCGACACTTTCGGCGTCGTTGATTTCTCCCGCCGCTCCAAACAATATGACTACACAGAGCGTCTGGCTTCCTCGGAGCAGTTCAGAAGCCAGTGGCTCAGAGTTTGTTCCAATACATGTTCGTTTTTTTTTTGTCCTTTTTGTTTTCCAGTAGCAGTGCCCACCATCACTGCTACCGTGACCTTTGACCCTCGTACCTGACTCTGCCACATCGGCAATGTCCACCCCTTGCTCTTGTGCCATGAAGCCCAGGACGGAAAATATAGCGAAGCCAGACACAAAGCTGGTACCGCTGTTCAGGCCTCCCAGCAGCAAACAGTCCCTATGTCACACACACGTCATGGAGGTTGTTAGAGACACACACACGCAACCCAAGGTCTTCACACCCAGGTTCTGACATGGGTTGCGGTCACTACTTAGCCCCTCCCCCCCACTGGGATCAGCGCTGACCTGTAGCAGTTGTATTTGTATTTGTTGTAGCTTCCCAGAGACGTCATGGCACCCAGACAGATGGCGTAGGAGAAGAAGATCTGTGTTCCAGCATCGATCCACACCTGGGCGTGAAGACGGCATAAAGACAAGACACAAAGGTATGACGCTACAGCTAACCACGGGAAAGCAGAGTACTCCGATCAATCATCATCAGCCATCATCATGACCTATCAAAAATAAATGATCAAGAAATAATGTAGTGGATTGAATGGATTAAATCCTGATCCCAAAAGGATGGGATCATGAGCACCTCAACACCATGACCTTCTCATCTTCGGATCACAACATTGGACCTCATGAGCCCAGTCCTCAACATGCTAAAGGATTCACTCCCTAGAAACAATCTCAAATGATGAATAAGAATACCAACATGCTGAACGCAGCGCCTGCCTCTGGGTCTTGCAGGCGGGTGGGGTCTGGGTACAGGTAAAACCTAATGCCTACCTCTGGGTCTGGGTACAGGTAAAACCTAATGCCTACCTCTGGGTCTGGGTACAGGTAAAACCTAATGCCTACCTCTGGGTCTGGGTACAGGTAAAACCTAATGCCTACCTCTGGGTCTGGGTACAGGTAAAACCTAATGCCTACCTCTGGGTCTGGGTACAGGTAAAACCTAATGCCTACCTCTGGGTCTGGGTACAGGCAAAACCTAATGCCTACCTCTGGGTCTGGGTACAGGCAAAACCTAATGCCTACCTCTGGGTCTGGGTACAGGTCAAACCTAATGCCTACCTCTGGGTCTGGGTACAGGTAAAACCTAATGACTACCTCTTGGTCTGGGTACAGGTAAAACCTAATGCCTACCTCTGGGTCTGGGTACAGGTAAAACCTAATGCCTACCTCTGGGTCTGGGTACAGGTAAAACCTAATGCCTACCT
>JAXIVH010000006.1:13783529-13808529 GCA_036785325.1 Urophycis tenuis | reverse complement strand
TTGAAATAAGTTTATTTCCAGTAATTGCAGCTATTGCATATTACAGGTTAAAGAAATATAGCCTGTCGAATCCCCATGAGAAGGTAGATGCATGCAGATGCATCATTTATACACACACACACGTGTGTTTGTGTGTGTGTGTGTGTGTGTGTGTGGAGAAAGAGACAGAGAGAGGGTATTGTTGAGGATGATTCTCCAAGCAGATTAATGAACTACACATCCTCTTTAGAATTCACTTGATTCGTTTTTTATGGAAATAGTGTTATTCCTCATTTCTATGCCTATACTGTTTCCTGCACATTGGATAAACAATGCTTTTCTGAATAATGAGGGTAATTAAAATCACATTCCTTTATTGAAATGAAAGATAAACATCAAGGTCTTGCACAAAGGTTTTCATCAGTGATTTTGTTGTCTCTCGTCACCAAGCGATTCATCAAGTGACTCAAAACGTCCCATCATCAGATAACCTCCAGAGGCTTGCAAGCAAAGCAGAAAATGGTTTCATTCTGCTACACACTGACCTCCCAAAGTCAGCTGTCATTAACTACACTTACTGTACAACCAGTTGAAGGCCATTCATTCAGATTTCAGTTGTCTTGTGTCACACAACATGATAATGAAGGAGGGCATTCAGCAGACGCTTTTGTCCAAAGCGACTTACAACCACAACTGTCCACATGTGGAACCCCACATTTGTGGGGTTCCACATGTGGACAGTTGGGGATCAAACCGCCAACCCTCTGGTAAGTGTTCGACTCGCTCCACCGAGCTATGCCTCCCCACTATGAGGCATTACGATTGTATCAGATATTAACATTATCCACTAAAAAATGTTTATTTACCCATCAATGTGTGCATCATATCCATGAACTAAATCTAGGCTTCAATGAACAATAGTCCAGATAGATAGCTATAGCTTTATTGATCCCAGGCTGGGAAATTACACCCAGGCATACTATCAGTAATCCAAACACGCATGACACTGTTGGAAAAGCACACAACGAACAAGCGGCAACAAGGTTTGCCAATGGACAGATTGTTGCAGTAATAGTGTTATTTACAGAGGAGTCCATACTAATTATTGTGCTGCAACTGGGAGCTGGAAGAATGGAAGATGCAACACATTCATTATTTGATAACATCATTGTAATGCTTCCCATAAAACCATAGAAATTACATATTTGACTTAGAAATACCAGGTTTATTTTGCTGGTAAAATGCATGTTTTTTTTTCACAAGATTGAGGAAGTTCATAAGGATGAACAGCTGTCGATATTGGCTGCCAGCTGATTTGCTCTAAATTCGAATTATGTGTTAATCAATGTCTACCTACCCCAAATCAAATACATTGAAGCACGAAAATAGCTGCTAATAGTGTCAAGAAAAAAATACTTTCCTTTCAACATTAAAACAATTTCTACATTTCTAAATCAATGCCAGAAAGTTCACCACCACACTGCTCACGTTTCTCTTCAAAATAAAAGCACGTGTCATCTCCGTGAAGCCGGAGGTGAGACAACTGGTCACCTGGATGACGCCTCAGTCACTCCGAAAACCACCGAAAGACATCTCAGCCTCTCTGTGGTTTTTACTCACATCAGTGAAATATGTAAAAGATGGAGCATTCCACAAAACAAGCCACACAACAGAACGCGCGCGCTCAGGTTGCCCGCTCTGCACATTTGCCTTAATGAGGAAAAATGACAATTATTTTGTTCTCGAACGTGCATCCCCATTCCCTGGAGCCCATCAACGGTCGTTTGATTCATGAATGCACACACAGTTTACGGACTATTTATGGACGGAAAAACGGAGGTTAGAGGTTTGACTTTTTGGGCTAAAAGGCTGAAAAGCACCTCGTTTGGTAGCACTCTTGACCGACCAGACCAGCGTGCAGAGGGTCAAGACTGAAACATCTCATGGTGTGTTGTGATGAGGGTCAAGACGGAAACATCTCATGGTGTGTTGTGAGAAAGTAGCGTGCAGAGGGTCAAGACAAACATCTCATGGTGTGTTGTGATGAGGGTCAAGACTGAAACATCTCATAGTGTGTTGTGAGAAAGTAGCGTGCAGAGAGAGGGTCAAGACAAACATCTCATGGTGTGTTGTGATGAGGGTCAAGACTGAAACATCTCATAGTGTGTTGTGAGAAAGTAGCGTGCAAAGGGTCAAGACAAACATCTCATGGTGTGTTGTGATGAGGGTCGAGACTGAAACATCTCATGGTGTGTTGTGAGACAGTAGCGTGCAAAGGGTCAAGACTGAAACATCTCATGGTGTGTTGTGAGAAAGTAGCGTGCAGAGGGTCAAGAACTTCTTAGATTTTTAAATAAAGCATGTGGTACCGGAAACAGGATTAGAAATGTAGCAATCTCAAGCATTACATGTTGACTGGTCAGGTGGGATGGAGTAGTTTTAAAAATGCATTTGGTCAATGTTGCCGTCATTTCGGAGAATTAAGGAAGATGGCGAATTACCTGTGAGCTATTTTTCAATAAGATGTCCCTCGTTCCTTCTGTGTGCGATGGTTCACGTTTAGAATAAATTTCATCGGGATAAAATCTGTGACCTTCGTTTGTTAAAAGCAGTTGAGTGGAAAATCCCCAGCTCGTCGGAGCAACAGGAGCCGCTTCTTAAAGAGACAGTCCTTTACTAACCAGCGCGTCGGAGCAACAGGAGCCGCTTCTTAAAGAGACAGTCATCCTACTAACCCAATCCTGAACGGATGGCTTCTACGTTACACATGAAAAAACCGATTTGGAAACGGACAATAATGACAATAATAACAATCACAGACACTGACGTAGGCTACGACTTCTGTTCATCCATCCAACAAAATGAAATACTGCGCACACTACGTACTACGTATCATCACATTTAAATGGGCACAAAAAAGTGATATGAACACCTTTTGTAGGAAAGGTGGAGCTGTTCTTGGATAGCTGAATCCACGTACCACTTGCTCGTAAAGAACATGGAAACCAGAACATCTGGAGGAGAACCGAGGGCGGTGTGCAAGCTGGATACCGCACATCACTTAGCGAAAGGCGGTGTACTTTAGTACTGAAGTCATCTGTTTGCAAAGTTGTGATCTACATACAGCAAACATCCACTCCAGCCATGCGTGTTTGAATTTTGTCAAGGACTTCGTTGATTTCTAATTGTTGATCATACATACACGCCTTATAGACGCATTACAACGTCTCAGCGCTTGTAAGCAAAGTGCGGTCAAAGCCACTTGTCTTGTGTTTTAGTTGTGCTTTCCCCTCAAGGCAGCAACAGCTTCAGCGCCATGATCACTTGCATGGCATGCAATGGCACTCAGGATGGAAATGGTCAAGTAGGGTGCATGGCGAGCTGGAAGAAGCTCTCAATGTCAAAGCCACGTTTCTATTGTTTGGTGATAGGCTTACCGTTGAATCAAAATGCAGGAGGGTCAAGTTTTCGCAGCCTCTCCAAACTATGAAAGGGATTTGTTGTTTTGTGGCTTTAATTATAATAATTTAAAGTGTATTCATTCAAATTAATGCCTAATAATATGAGTTAACCAAACATCAGACGTAAGACAAAAAGCCTGTGCATAACAATGCAATTTGTAGAGTTGAGTGTTCAGGGTTAGACCTACTTGTCCTGGACAGATTTAGCTTGTCTTTTGTTCGAGGTCTGTCTGAGGGCATCCCTGTCACATGGTAATGGCTTAATCCTGTCTCACATGTAAATACTGTCTGTGTCCTTCTGCAAAACCCCTTTGTGTTCTCCACTGGGAACCTTGTGACTCCATTCTAGTGAAGCAACCATTTGTGTATTGTAAAAACATAAAGTCGATAGAAAGGTGACAGGATTCAGTGAAGGTGCACACAGGTAGTCCACAAACACAACTGGTTTCATCAGCACGTCCCAGTCAGGAGTCCATCTGATCTCAGGAGTCCATCTGTTTTGATCAAAGGGCTATAATTCCAACACTCACTACCATATGTTGAGCTGTGAACGCAACAAGTGAGCATGTAGGGTTTAATCCCATATTACCAGGGCTGTCATGTGAGGTGTAAGCAGTGGACTGGCACACACAGCCAGGACGGCTCCAGCAAAGGGCGCACAACATGTTTGAGAGCACATAAGCCTGATGTTGACAACATGTTATAGCTGCTATAACTGTTACATGCAGTTAGCCAACTCCAACCATGGAATGAATACCTTGCTTTTGTGTTTGGATGTAAAACCCTCCCTCTCATTTCGTGGCAATCCTGTAAAGAGATCTTCTTGGCAACAACTTAGATGAATTGAGACCTTGTGTACCTGCCAGTATGTCCTTTGTTAGGTAATAGTTTGGCCCTTTAACCACTAAAACCGTCTGCTCTTGGAGGGTTAGCATCAGACCAGGAGTCAGTCACACGCAGCTCGTCCACACACATAGGGGGAAATGATTTTAAAACCCCTGTTAATAATCACTGTTTTATTTACTTATGAACATGCATGTTCCAAAGTTAGTTGTTTGAAAAGGAATGGAAATAAAACCTCAACTCCTTGCATATATTTCATCTGTCAGTAGCACAAAACGAGGATATGTCTTCATATCTGGAGACAGCTGACATCTGATGTGTCAGCTGCATATAAAACTACTGTTGTTGCTTGAATAGTTCCTCAGTTCCTACATGGTCAAGGCAAAAATGGTTCAAACATTACAGTCTTGGAAGTTCTACTCAAATCACCCATGATTCGTTCAAATTAAGATTAGAAAAAACTAACATTCTAAAAATACAACATAAGAATAACAGTACAACTCATTTACACAACCGGCCCCTACCTTAACCCTAACCCCTACCCTACCCTACCCTAACCTAACATACTGGGCACTCAGGCTTGGTTGAGGTTGTAGTTACAACAAGACCTTACAATGCAGCCATTCATGTTTATTCCAAAGGAAAAAGGCAAAACAGACGCAACACACTGATGCAGTGGGCTGAAATCTCTCACCATTTTAAAGACAAAAATAACTCCTTAGTAAGGGGACAGAGGTATCACAGTTAGTCAAACCTTGAACAAATCATAATGAATCACATTAGATAAAGGGGAATTCAAATGGCAACTGTTTAGTCCATTCATGTGTCTGTATCACTGCAATCCTGCAAATTTCTGGTCAAACTGACTTCCCTTAAGTACCTATGTGGCTCGTACATTCACAGTGAGGATTGCACTTTCAGACCGTAGCCGACCGTAGGTTTCGAGACTATAAATTCTTTGCTGAACTTTGCTGAACTTGTTTTCAGTGTGCTGATGCAGAATTGACTGGGTACTTTTTTAGTAATGGATGAGATCAGTGTTTTGTGCGGAACTCTTGTGTTTGGTTGTAAACAACTCGTTCCCAGTTGTATAAAATGGCTGTCCTGTTGTGGCCTCCATTAAGTCTGTAGGCCTACTTCCGAAGGCCTCTTTGTACTTGCGAAGGTCTTTTTGTACTTCTGAAGGCCTTTTCAGATCAGACTGATGGGGTTTACAAAGGCAACAATACACCACGAGCTAGTGCGTGTGTGTAAAGCTAAACAGTCCATTACAAGCAAACACAGAGTGACCTTGGCTTAACAGACACAAGGACGTGAAAGCCGTGAAGTACAGAAAGAGAAATGGCGCCACCTATAGACGGCATTGTGAATAAATGACTCGGACAAATGAAAAAATATATACACCTATAGACGGCATTGTGAATAAATGACTCGGACAAATGAAAAAAATATATATACCTTTTTTATTCAACGTACAGGACGTGACAGTGCCACTAAAAAATAATTCAAAAGGTTGTACGGTCATGCTGGGAAGAAAAATATTATGACCAAAGCCTGCCTACACGTTATTTATTTGACCATGATAGCCATTGTAGCCTACTATGACACTAAGTCAAAGACTTCCTGATGTGGAGTATTAATGTTGTCAAGGGTCTACATCACTAAGTAATAACAGACCACTTCATTCAGACTCATTCACTGGGTTTGTCTGCCACAAAATGCAGAGTCAATTATTGTTTGTACAGTGTATTATATAAGTGTGACATGCATGCCACACTCATAGAGCTCTGTCTACCAGTAAACAAGGTAGCTAAGTAATGTCAAATAAATGCATGCATTTATATATAATAAGGTGATCAGATTTCTCAAATGAAAAACTGAGACATTTGTAGCCTAGTTTGATCCCTTGTTAACAAAATATCTGATATTATTTCTGAAATGAAAAGCAACATATTTACATTTAGCCTATTGTTATCGTGTTAAGTGTAGTACTGTAGTAAAATGTTGGGCAGTACATGCCCAAAGCTTTAATATGATGCCTTTTAAGCTTCATAGCCAGCCAAAAATGAGCCAAAGTAGGCTTTTCAAATCAGGAATGGTTAAATATGGTTTTGACAGCCCATTGATGGTGATGGTCAACAATGCCTGCTCATGGTAGAATGTAGTTCCCCATGCAGGGAGTTAATGCCACAGCCCATCAGATAGACAGGATAGTAATAACCAGCTGTCTCTACATGAATATTCATGATGGGCAAGTGGGGACATCTGGTCACCCTTACTAATGATGCATTCATAAATAGATACCCAATGCAAGTACCTCTACGCCTTTGCTGCCGAATTCTTTGACCAACGAGAAAGAAAAGAAAAGCATTAGCCCAAACATAGTAGCCCATACATATTAGCCTAAAAACATATAAGCCTAAAAACATGCTTGCTTTCACTGCAACAATCCGATACAATTTCCATCAGGGAAAAGTTGAAACCCCTTTTAAAAGGCCACTTTAAAAGAACAAACCAGCAATGACAGTTCTGCTCCGGTGGAAATCCACATTGAAAGCAGTGGTCCGGCTACGCGGCCTGGCTGACACTAACACTCCAGTTCAATGCTGACCAGGAGCTGCTCCAGCACTTGCAGTTTCTGGTTGGCCTCTTCGATGGCACTGTACGTCTGGACATTGGTAGTGATGTGGTAGCGGATGTCGTCCACCAGGGGGATGGAGTCAGTCTCCTGGCGGTCCACTACTGAACCAGCGTCCTCCTTGATCATCTCTGCAAACTCAGCTCTATTCACCAGCTGGTCAACACCGAAATGTACAGTTAAATGTAGTTGAGCGAGTTGTGGTTGAATTCTCCTTATACATAACATAACATAACATAACTACATAACAGGAGCTTGGACATAGAATTTTGGAACCAGACTGAAATAGTACCAGAACATTTTGTCTGGTTATAACCAAGAATGTAGACCTACATTTACTTACATTTACTAGTCGTGTATTAAAGGGAATTATCAAATTTTGTTGTGCAATATGGGCTCTTGACCATTTCTTCTGAAGATTAATTGATTAAACGTACTATAGACATTTTTAGCAAAAAGGATATTGTCCATTGTGAAATATTGAAAAAAAATACATTTGCAGTTGTTTTTTGCGATATATTCTCTGGACTTCGGTGAAAATGTAAACCAGGGTCATTGCGTCAGCAACGAGTCCTAACACAGAGAAAGACGGAGAAGACACTCACCTTCTCTATGTTCTTGGCCATCATCTCTTTGCACAGGTCCTCCAGGCGAGAAAGGCGGAAAAGCTTGGCGGTCTGAAAGATCTCCAGAACGTTGGCCTCACAGATGGTCTTGGCCAGTGCGGTTCCACACAGACGCTTCAGGCCTGGGAGAAGGTACAGGTCGGCCACGTAGAGCATGTCCACTGTATTGTCTGGGAATAACTGGACACAAAATCATGATCCATGGCACATTAACGAGTATATAAAACAACCATATGTAGCTGCAGGTATTCCCTTGTTTAGTTATTTTATGTATCGACGCAGAACATATGGGGATTATCGCTGTATCATCAGTGTAGATGTAGTAAAGCATTACCTCTGTATCATTACTTCTGTATCATCAGAGTAGATGTAGTAAAGCATTACCTCTGTATCATTACCTCTGTATCATCAGTGTAGATGTAGTAAAGCATTAATTCTGTATCATTACTTCTGTATCATTAGTGTAGATGTAGTAAAGCATTACCTCTGTATCATCAGTGTAGATGTAGTAAAGCATTACCTCTGTATCATCAGTGTAGATGTAGTAAAGCATTCATTCTGTATCATTACTTCTGTATCATCAGTGTAGATGTAGTAAAGCATTACCTCTGTATCATTACCTCTGTATCATCAGTGTAGATGTAGTAAAGCATTACCTCTGTATCATCAGTGTAGATGTAGTAAAGCATTACCTCTGTATCATTACCTCTGTATCATCAGTGTAGATGTAGTAAAGCATTACCTCTGTATCATCATTATAGATGTAGTAAAGCATTACCTCTGTATCATTACCTCTATCATCAGTGTAGAGGTAGTAAAGCATTGCCTCTGTATCATTACCTCTGTATCATCAGTGTAGATGTAGTGAAGCATTACCTCTGTATCATTACTTCTGTATCATCAGTGTAGATGTAGTAAAGCATTACCTCTGTATCATTACCTCTGTATCATCAGTGTAGATGTAGTAAAGCATTACCTCTGTATCATCAGTGTAGATGTAGTAAAGCATTACCTCTGTATCATTACTTCTGTATCATCAGTGTAGATGTAGTAAAGCATTACCTCTGTATCATTACTTCTGTATCATCAGTGTAGATGTAGTAAAGCATTACCTCTGTATCATTACCTCTGTATCATCAGTGTAGATGTAGTGAAGCATTACCTCTGTATCATTACCTCTGTATCATCAGTGTAGATGTAGTGAAGCATTACCTCTGTATCATTACCTCTGTATCATTACTTCTGTATCATTACCTCTGTATCATTACCTCTGTATCATTACCTCTGTATCATCAGTGTAGATGTAGTAAAGGAGACAGATAAACACTTCATAGGAGATGTTGTGAAGTGTGAGCACTGGGACATCAGGCTGGGAGGTCAGCATTTCTCCCTCGCTAAAATGGTCCTCCAACAGAGCTTTGAAGTAATCACTGCGTCCGCAGAAAAATGCCTACAACACACACACATAAAACAACCATGAGGGCCATCAACAAGTCACAGCACCAGGGCTTGAAAACGAAACTATTTTTCAATTGTTCCGCTCCGAACGGAACCAGTATATTTAACGTTTTCGTTCTTGCGTTCCGCCACCAACATATCGTTCCTGAGCTGGTTCGGAATGTAAAATAACGTTTGTTCTTAACGTTCCGGCAATGTTATTGGGCCTAGTCTATTTTTGTGGTCGATATCTTACAATAGACCTACTTATTGGTATTTGCCCTTAATTTACACAGTAGGTAGTCTAAATGCACCAAAATCATAAATCACAAGCAGCATCCAAAAATATTTGCGATATCCATCTCACATACCAGGCAGACTGCTGCTGACTGTAGCCTATATTCTATGATAAATATAATTCCGTATCAAAATCATTTCTGGATAAGTGGGCTAGAAACTCCTTACCTGGTTGTACGTTTTATCCATATTCCATGGAGATCTTCAGATATAGAGGCTCGCTCAATAATTTCTAACCCCGCCATAAGCGAATATGTTGTACTGTCTATGTTGCTGACCAATACCCAAGTCTTTCCAACAACTTCCAATTTAACTCTACATTTCAATCGCCTCTCGCCAGGGTGGTGGTGGGAATTTGTGACAGCTGAGCTTAGCAGGCGGCGAGGTGAACGCGGCAACCGGAAATATATATATTTTTTTTCATGAAATAGGCTATGCTTTTGTGAAATTTTATAGGCTATATAGAGAACAAAAAAAAAACGTTATTAACCGGTTTTGGGGATTTCAGAATAACGTTTTTGTTCCGGAACAGTTGGAGACCATTTGGTTTTCGTTTCCGTTTCCGTTCCTCTCAAAATTCCATTCGTTTTCGGTTTTCGTTTTCGTTCCTTGAACCGGTTCGGAGCCCTGCACAGCACACAGCATCAAGTCTACAGGAGAAATACCTTGTGACATGAGAAACTGTAACCATCCACTCTGAAGACGATGTCCGGGTAAATAGGATAGTCATCGGTCCGGATGAAAGGTAGCTGACCGCATCCAATCTGCAGAAAATACATGAAGGAATGAATGACCTTACAGAACGTTCACCGTCGTGAAGTACACTACATTAACAGTACTTCACTACGGTGAAAAGTACTAGCCCTACTGCTTCATTATGTCTGGTTACTCATGACATCCTGATCCCTTACTCTTAACTCTGCAGGCATTGCACCCACTGCTAGCTGCATCATGTCGTCTTGAAGCAGGTCGTTGTGAGGTCCAAAGCTAAGCACCTTCACACAGATCCCAGGTTTATGGGTAACTACACAAAATGGAAGACAAACGTAATGATGTGAACAAGCTTTCTAGATGTATAACACTATTAAAAATTGACTAGCATTGACAATGTTTTCAAATTAAAAGTGTAACCATAGAGAAGTGTAAGACAATTCCTTACCATATTCAGACACCTGTTTACATTTATGCTGAAGTTCCTCTGTGAGGTATTCCATTTTACACTGTTTAGCCAGCAGTCTGCAGTCCTCAATAAAGCTTATGTTGATATCCATGCGTCCTTCGAAGAACATAAGATTGTCTTTTATGACTGTGACATTTTTTTAAAGCATAACTGAAAAAGAAGGCTCAATATCTACCTGTGTAGAAATACTGCAGGAGTGCTCCAAAAGCAGCAGGGTTTATCTGTAAAAAGACTAGATTCTATTAGATGGGTAAGCAGTGGTCACACAAAGTAGCGCTTAAAGGTGCAGTGAGTAGGATTTAGTGGCATTAGTGGACCCCAATTGAATATCCCCCCCGCCCTCAAACCAGCAGTACAATGCAGGTAGCCATGGCTGACTCCGGTGCACGCTCGAGTCTTACCAACGGGTGTTTGAGGTGGATCAAATTCTTTCCCTTCCACTTGGTTTCAAACATTGTGGTGAAGTACTCCGACCGGGTACTGAGGACACAGCGGTGAGCTGTGAACATCTGGCCATGGATCATGAACTTAACATCACTGTGCTGCCCCTGCTCAAGTATCCTGGAATTGAAAAGAGCAGACAAAAGGTAGAAGATAGGTTACATAGGGGCAGCCTGGTAGTCCAGTCAGTCTGTGCAAAGCTATTCAGTGTTATATATATTCAGTGTTATATATATATTCAGTGTAGCTACATCAGTGTTTCACCGTGTGCCACTGGTGGCATGCAAGGGTACTGCAGGTGATACCTTGAAATAGATAAATGTACAATAATATAAAAGAAACAGAAATATAATTGAAAAGAAATGTATTGTAATTATTGAGTAAATATAGTGTTATTGCTTGTTATTTTTTAAATGTGTTGCTTTGTGCATTGCAGCATATGTTTGAGATGAGTTTGTTTGTGGTTGCTGGGTAATCACACTGGGAGCATAAAGAGTGACTCCTTCCTCCCACTGGCCCTGACCTTCTTGCAGTTGACTAAACAACGGCATATAAAGGAGATCTGCCACTGTAATGTTCTGCCACTGCAATGTTTATCTATTTTTTACCGTTTTCAGATGACCAAATGTATGACAAATAAGCAATTGATTCTTACATATGTAGGAAGTAGTCAAAGTGGTCCCTCTGCATCGTTTTGGCAGTGATGCACTTGTGCTCTTTGAGCAGATGTCGAATAGAGTCCTTCAGGGAGCTGTAAACACACCTCTCTCCATCGAATGTGTTGGCCTCACACTTGCTGCCTGGAATCATACAATCAGAACAACTGTAGAACAACTCAATTATGATGATGATGGTCATATTATGAGTCTATCCAGGTCAGAATCTGAACTACTTTAAAAGGAGCACGGTATTGTGAGTTTAGCTGTTTCCTTTCTATCCAAAAATGTGTGGCCATTGGTTTATCCAACATTTCAAATAAACTTAAGGTCTTTAAATGAAGCCATCAGGAGGTCAGGCTTCACTCTGACTGGACTCCAGATGTGGAACGTTAAGTCTCTGTGGTGGACACCACTTAGCATAATGAGGTGCCGTTGCTTTCACTTGTTATTAAAGGTGCATCAGACTATCATATATATTCTATCATTTAGTTAGAGGGCCCACTAGCAGAGTTGAAATGAGCACAGTTAGCATCATATGATATATATTAAGGCACTACATACCATGATCCAACAGGTACTGGACAAGTTCTTCGTGACCACAAAGGCAGGCCCAATACCTGGAGAACAAAAAGGTCGACATTATAAATGGACATAGAGTAGACACCATAGAGGTACAAAAGCATCCATGTGACGTTGTCATTTTACGACGTCATACGTACAATGGGGTGCAGTCCCATACATCTCTTATATTAAGGTCCACATCTCTTTCTTCAACAAGATACCTTTGGAGAAAAAAGTGCCGTGTTTTGCAATAAATAAATAAATGCATTTCAAGAATACAATTATTGCTAATACAAAAAATAATGTTTTCGACTGAAAGACATATAAAAAGAAGATATTAAAATTTTAAGTTCGATATTATTAGTAACAGGTCCAGCCAGCCATGTACTGCCAGAGAACATCTTTGGTTCTACCGACATACCATGAACAAAGGTTCTAGCTGTTAGTTGAGCTCCCAACTGACAGATGTAGCTGGAGATTTAGAAACGTGGAGATCATCTATTTACAGTAGCAGGGAATCTAACGATTCTACAATGTGATTCAGGTCCTTTCATGTCCTTTCCCTGGTGATGTCCTGCTGGAGAACTAAAGGTTCCCTGTTGATGTCCTGCTGGAGAACTAAAAGGCCATCACTCTCTAAAGTGTTCTATCGAGATGAATGATCAATATATCTATCAGATATCGATAATTATAGGTCTATGAGTGTTGTTTACCACTACGGAAGCCGTGAAAGACCAGTGTGGACAAACGTAAACAGGCTGTCGTTACCTCCGCCATGGACAACATGTACTCTCACAAAAATACCAATATGGTTCAACTAATTATCATCAGGCTAACAAATGTAACCTTGGTGCCAAATTGAATGTCACTTTTTCGCAAAAAATAACTAAATGGCGGCGTTGTTTACCGTCCCATTCTGCTCCATTCGGAATGATTTGACATGGGAAGAAATCAACGACGAATCGCGTTCAAAGTAACCGGAGCTTTAGGAGTACTGCTGTTTAGGAGTACTGCAGTTTAGGAGTACTACCTCATAACGAGTCGCTCGGATACGAGGTGTGAGATACTGAGAGGAAAGTACTGCAGACGAGCACCGTGTGGTTCCGGCTCAACCGAGCCGAGCTAGAACTGTGCTGTCAACAACGACTCGGTTACCTGACTCTGGAAATGTCCCCCTTCTTGCAGCTGGAAAACAACTCGTAAGTGTCCATAACCGATGCAGCGTCTTCACTTCTCTGTTATACATTGAAACGACCCGTGTCACAGACTCTTTGTACCTGTTAAATGTCAGGTAAATTGAGCAACTTTCAACCTGTTTTGGTCTGAGTCTGAGTGCGACTCCCAGCCAATGGTGTTGGAATGCAGGGTCATGTGACTAAAGGGGAGGAGCTATGGACACGCTGAAGAAAACACAAACCCATCATCATCATAATAATAATAATTGTTGTTGTTGTTGTTGTTGATGTTGTTATTGATCTATAGGAATGACAGTTGGCGATGACGGTATTTTAATGCCCCTCAGAAACTGGTGTGAAAACAGGTTGGTTGGTTTTAATGGTTTTACTGCATGATATCTAATATAATAAACATTTTGTGCATCGATATGTTTTTTAATTCATTTGTTTATCTAAGACTTGAGGTGTTTGATTTTATTTGATTTCATACATGTACCTTCATATTTTTCAAGAATCCTTGGTTTTAACACGAGAAATACATGTTGTTAAAAAGCAACTAAGAAAAGAAAGTAATATAATATTTTGCATACATAATACACATTAGATGTGATGCACTATTTTTATAGTACACAACGTATACAACATTATTTTCTGAATTGAGATATGTACATTTTGTCCCTAAATACTATACATAACGTAAAACCATCACAGCGCTGCACGTCCGATGTATGTCTGGCATGTCAGGGAGCCAGCGGCGTAGCCATGAGTTTTCAACACGGTTGACTTAGTGAAGTAGGGTGGGCTACTAGTTTTTTTTTTTTTTTTTTAATTCCGATATAGTATGGCTACAGCAATTATCCCAACATTAAACAACACATTATTTCATCATGTATTCATTTGATACATCACCCCTGTCTCTCTGTGGTGGTGCACTACGCTTTTCCACTTCGACAGGGGACCTTCGAAGCCTACACTGGCGTTTTTTAGACGGCTTGGCGACGCGCTACCATTCATTTCCAATGACAGTGAGCAGCGACGGGCGGCAAGGTGACGCGTGTGGGCTGGTGCAAGGGGGGCGGGGCAAAAATAGAAACTATTTTATGCAAATGTTGAGCGAAAAAACGCAACAATTTTTTGCGAAAGCCAATCCGAGCGAAGGCCGCGCAACTAGAAATTAATCCAACATGGTGGACCTAGAGTCCACATCGGCGAGAGTTGGATATATCTAACGAATGTGAATTTACCCTGGTATGTGCTTCGAAATCTATCGATAAATAAATGTTGTTAACCCAGAAAACGTCATGGGTATGGCTGGATATTTTTCTTGATAGTTGCACTTCCTAAAGTAAACTAACAAACACAGACCCCCCCCCCCCCCCCCCCCCCCGGAACGCCCACCAGGCGAATATCGCCGAGCACAAATACGCTTGGTCGCCCGTCAGTGTGAGCGTAGGGTTAGGGAAGCAGGGCGGTAGAAATGAGAAAAATGTTCAAGTGCACATCTGGTATGGAGATGATTTACTAGAATTAGACTCTCACTTCTTCTCTTGGCAGTTCAAATTCCTTTCCAAGGGCTTCAAATTCTTTTCGAAATTTGAAGGGCTTGGCTGAGTGTGGTATGACAGCTTCAACCATGTACTGTCCATGAACCACAATCCTAAATGACAAATGTATACCTATGACTTAAAACATAAATCAGCAAGTTAAAGATCTTTTTTTTATCCTGAGCCCAATGAGAGAAGCGGTGTGTTTCAGGAGCCATCTTAACATGCCTGTCATATGCACGTTTACTCAGTATACTCGTTGTGGTGTCCACATCATCCTTTATTAGCCAATGGAAACCATTATCAGTGCGAAGACAAATGTTCTCCAGGGTATCTTCTGTGAAGTGCGGCTCATCGGCATTAAAGTTCCCCAAAATCATGAAGTTCTAGGATCATAGAATATTGAATTAGAGCTTCATCAGCAGACAATGTGTTTGGGAGAAGGCCATCATACTTTCTAAAGCAGGGGTCAAGATCATAGGGCAGTGATTGCATAATAGCTTTAAATAGATTGTATGAAATATCATATAATAAAAATATTATAAAAAAATAGATGGATACATTGCTACATTGCTAAATTGAAAAATAACAAAGCGCAAGAGAGCAATTTCCATATGAACAACATCTATCATAATCTGCAATCAGACGAGGTAATGCAATCACTGCAAAGGGAATATAACTAAGTCTAATTCTTTCCAACAGAAATTGTCAAGTTGAATTTGCAATGAATTGAGTCAAAAGGTTGAATAGTAATTATGTCCACTGTGGCTCTTCTAAGAGCAATTTCAAGTAATGAAAGGCAGATATGGCTGTGACTACTGAGAAGGTTCCTGAGCCCTTTACCTCCAGCATCAGCGAGTATCATTTCTAATGAAGTTAGGATGCACTCACGCCCGCATTCCATTTGCTTTTGACGTCGAGAAAGACATTGTACAGTTCATTCAACTGTTCTGATTCGGTGTGTCTACGTATCGAAACAATGTCCTCCAGCACTGAAACTAAACAGCATACTCACTTCAGAGGCTTAACTGTATGGTGATATAAAGGTGTATACATATCCACCCATAACACTCTGTTGTGTTCATGATCACTAGGAGGATGTCACCCAAAAAAACAATCTTTGTGAAATGACCTTTAAAGCGCCATGTTAAACTCAGCAATACATTTACATTTACATAGGGCATTTAGCAGATGCTTTTATCCAAAGCGACTTACAAAGAGTAAATATAGTATACAAGAGTAAATAGTATACAAGAGTAAACATAGTTTACAAGAGTAAACATAGTATACAAGAGTAAATATAGTATACAAGAGTAAACATAGTTTACAAGAGTAAATATAGTATACAAGAGTAAACATAGTATACAAGAGTAAATATAGTATACAAGATAAAACATAGTATTCAAGAGTAAACATAGTATACAAGAGTAAACATAGTATACAAGAGTAAATAGTATATAAGATTAAACATAGTATACAAGAGTAAACATAGTATACAAGAGTAAACATAGTATACAAGAGTAAATATAGTATACAAGAGTAAACATAGTATACAAGAGTAAATATAGTATACAAGAGTAAACATAGTATACAAGAGTAAATATAGTATACAAGAGTAAACATAGTATACAAGAGTAAACATAGTATACAAGAGTAAATATAGTATACAAGAGTAAACATAGTATACAAGAGTAAACATAGTTTACAAGAGTAAACATAGTATACAAGAGTAAACATAGTATACAAGAGTAAATAGTATATAAGAGTAAACATAGTATACAAGAGTAAACATAGTATACAAGAGTAAATATAGTATACAAGATTAAACATAGTATACAAGAGTAAATATAGTATACAAGAGTAAACATAGTATACAAGAGTAAACATAGTTTACAAGAGTAAACATAGTATACAAGAGTAAACATAGTATACAAGAGTAAACATAGTATACAAGAGTAAATATAGTATACAAGAGTAAACATAGTATACAAGAGTAAACAGAGTAAATATAGTATACAAGAGTAAACATAGTATACAAGAGTAAATATAGTATACAAGAGTAAACATAGTATACAAGAGTAAACATAGTTTACAAGAGTAAACATAGTATACAAGAGTAAACAGAGTAAATATAGTATACAAGAGTAAACATAGTATACAAGAGTAAACAGAGTAAATATAGTATACAAGAGTAAACATAGTATACAAGAGTAAATATAGTATACAAGAGTAAACATAGTATACAAGAGTAAATATAGTATACAAGAGTAAACATAGTATACAAGAGTAAACATAGTTTACAAGAGTAAACATAGTATACAAGAGTAAACATAGTATACAAGAGTAAATAGTATACAAGAGTAAATACAGTATACAAGAGTAAACATAGTATACAAGAGTAAACAAGTAAATAAGTAAACATTTGTTCACCCTCCCGAGCCCTCCGATCCTCCTCCACACTCACTCTGATCACCAAACCATCAAGACTCAAAACCTTCGGCGACAGAGCCTTCTCCTCAGCAGCACCCCGACTCTGGAACTCACTCCCCCAATCTGTTCGCGACACCCCCTCTCTTCCCACATTCAAATCCTGATTAAAAACATACCTCTTCTCACAAGCCTACGACCTCCCCTATCCATAACCCTAACCATCCCCTCCCTTGCCCTCTCCCCTCCTCATGCCCCGCCACACCCTCATCCCCCCCGCCACCCTCCCCTACATCTCGGCCCATCGGACTGCTATTGCTCCTGTCCTGTCCTTATGTCTTGTCTTGTGTATGTACAGTATGTATCTCTGTATGTATGTATATATGTGGTATTGTCATCGTTCTTTGTTCTTTGTTCCACTTTGTAAGCGACTTTAACATAGTAAGCGACTTTAACATAGTATAAAAGAGTAAATACAGTATACAGAGCGTGTTCATGTCTGGGGATGTGCTATGGGCAGTAAGCCTACCTGTGCCGTGTAGGTTGAAGCGCAGGAAGTAGGGCTTCCTTTCAAAGACACCTATGTCATTAACTTCGCCATCTACCTTTTCGTCTTCATATTGATGGCTGTCAGTCACCGTAACCATGTCCATCCTTCCAGGAGATTAAAAACAAACACTCAACTTTGTGAAATGAGTATTCCTTTAAGAAGCAGAAGAATACTTGATTTGTTCACATTAACAAACACAAGGAGCAGTTCTCTAAGGTATTTTAATTCGCGTGGAGTTGTTGAAGTTGTTCTGTAAATATGCTGTTGAAGTCCACCTGTAAATAAATAAGAACTGTTCCTTGTAGGTCTTGCTCTTCCCACCACTTGTTTCACTCTTGTATTGATGCTCGCTGACACTGTTCGGTAAATGACAATAAAAAGAATCACAGCTTAATAACAAGCAGCGCTATAGAACAAATATTGAATTTGAAATGCATTTAGTTTGTAGACCATGAAACAAAGTCCATAGATAATCACGGATTGAGTTCTTTCATGAACATGCTGATAAATTTCCCAGACTTATCTTCAACCCCCAGAATCACTCTGATGTCATATCTGGAAACAATCTGCCAACATAGGAAGCAAAATGTAATTCACCCTAAAACTGTAGAATGACTCATTCTGTGAAACTGTAACATGGTGTGAGGGACCAGTCTGCACCATGAGACTTTAAACTTAAAAATGTAAATAACACACAATACAACATATTAACACACACATACACACATGCTGAGATGATGCTTTGGGTAAAAACAAAACATTTAAACATTGTTTTGTTTGTGTGTGTGTGTGTAAACATTTACACACACACACACACACAGACACGCACGCACGCACAAACACACACACACACACACACACACACACACACACACACACACACACACACACACACACACACACACACACACACTTTGAATCTAATTTACCTTGACCAAAATGTCAAGAACAGCTGGGTCCGACACTTTCTTTTTCCCAAATCTGTGTACATTAAACGATGCAATCTTCATGTCTGAAAAGGGTGGTGATACTAACAAAGAAGAGTCTTGTCCAGGGCAGTGAAAAGTGAACAGATATAGTTTAGAACTGAATCATATGATTGAATTGTTCTCCACCCTGTGGGAGGTACTTGATGTGTTATTATTATTGTTCAATGAATGTATGGTCCCATTGATAGTGAGGAGATTGTTGTTGATGCCGAAGAACAAGAAGTGCCAGGAACTCTATATAGTTTAAGCTGAAGTTGTTTATTGGTCTCGTAGGCCTACGAGGAGAAGCAGAGGATTTCATCAAGCAAGAGATTTGTGCGTGAATCTTCCTCAGTTGCTTCCCTGCTCCCGGAGACACAAGTCAGTACGTTTACATGCAGCAAGAAATTCGAATTTCTGATCGGATCAGATAATGACATGCGTAAAACCGGATCACTTGTCCGAGTACACATGCCGTTCAGAGAATCGGATTAACAGCCGGAGCATGGCTGACTCCGGACGCTATGTGGCGCTGCGCATGCGCAGAATGGCGCTGCACACGCGCAGAATGCAAAATCCGATTCAGATCCGATTGCTGAGTATAAATGCCGTTAAAAGTCCGACTATGAACAAATTAGCAGTACGTTTACATGCAGCAAGAAATTCGAATTTCTAATCGTATAAGACATCGTTCGGACTTTTTAAGTGCATGTAAAGACCTTAATCCGACCTATTTCGGACCTACTTCGGACATCTCAAAATCGGATAACAACACCTACAGTACGTTTACATGCAGCAAGAAATTCGAATTTCTAATCGTATAAGACATCGTTCGGACTTTTTAAGTGCATGTAAACACCTTAATCCGACCTACGTCGGACATCTCAAAATCGGATAACACCTGGATTAGGGATGTCCGATATTGACTTTTTGCCGATATCCGATAGCCGATATTGTCCAAATTCTTAATTTCCGATTCCGATATCAACCGATATGGTATACCGATATATATACAGGCGTTTTTATTTTCGCCCAGACTAATTTTAGGTCCCATATCTCCTGTTGTGGAATTAACACATCATCTACTTTTATTGTGATGCCTCACTAGATTGCATTTCACAAATTAACACTGTCTATAAAAAATAAGGACACTATTTCAATTTATGGAAAAGTGTCATATTTATGCACAAGCACATTATCGGTGGTAAAACCGATAACGATATGAACCGATATTACAAAAATAGGCTAATATCGGCCGATATTATCGGTTGGCCGATATTATCGGACATCCCTAACCTGGATGATTCGTTCATAGTCGGACTTTTAACGGCATGTATACTCAGCAATCGGATCTGAATCGGATTTTGCATTCTGCGCATGCGCAGCGCCATTCTGCGCATGCGCAGAGTGCCACATAGCGTCCGGAGTCAGCCATGCTCCGGCTGGTAATCCGATTCTCTGAATGGCATGTATACTCGGACAAGTGATCCGGTCTTACGCATGTCATTATCTGATCCGATCAGAAATTCGAATTTCTTGCTGCATGTAAACGTACTGTAGGTGTTGTTATCCGATTTTGAGATGTCCAAAGTAGGTCCGAAGTAGGTCAGATTGAGGTGTTTACATGCACTTTAAAAGACCGAACGATGTCTTATACGATTAGAAATTCGAATTTCTGATCGGATCAGATAATGACATGCATAAGACCAGATCACTTGTCCGAGTATACATGCCGTTCAGAGAATCGGATTAACAGCCGGAGCATGGGCTGACTCCCGACGCTATGTGGCGCTGCGCATGCGCAGAATGGCGCTGTGCATGCGCAGAATGCAAAATCCGATTCAGATCCGATGGCTGAGTATACATGCCGTTAAAAGTCCGACTATGAACGAATTATCTAGGTGTTGTTATCCGATTTTGAGATGTCCGAAGTAGGTCGGATTAAGGTGTTTACAAGCACTTTAAAAGTCTGAACGATGTCTTATACGATGAGAAATTCGATTTTCTTGCTGCATGTAAACGTACTGTGAGAGTATAAGTCCCAAATCAGAACAGCATGACAGGAGTGTCCCATTCTGATTGGCTTATAATGTATAAAGATTACATGTTACTAAACAGATTTGACATGACATACAGTAGGTGTATCCTTCAATCACTTTATGTTATGTCTCCAAGTTCCAGAGAGCCAGACTTAAAGTCGCCAAGAGGAATACAATCTTCACTATGTGCTTAGAACGTCAGATCAACCTAACCGTACCATTGCTAGATAATATTTTTCCTAACACACATGTCCATCTGGTTCCACAACCTGGCCCTCAGGTTCACTGACATATTTCTAAAGCGTCACACAGACTTATTATTGGCCTGCGACAACCACAGATACCAGATTTGTTAATTTTGATTTCTGCCAGAAAGTCAGAGTATTTCAACAAATATGAATAAAAATGCTGCTCAATCAATCAATCAATCAATCAATCACTTATCTGGTATACATCCCTAATACATATGTATTTCAATATAAAGTTAAGATCAGTTAAGATCAGTTAAGATCAGTTGATATGACTTTGGAAATGTCTGAAGTCATTGTTTGTTTTGCTGCTGAACACAACAAAAACCAACAAACAGAAAGCTGCATGCTGTGAAGCCGTCTCTAAAACATTTCAAAATGTGGGGCTCTTTAAAACATTTTAACGTGTAAGTTTAATAAAGTGTAATAAAGTTATTATTTTTATTATTCCCATTCCATTTAAACATCTGCATTTTCTTTTTTTTTTTTTTTGGGGGGGGGGGGGATGAAGCTACTAAACTCCTCTCCACTGAATGTCAGTGAACCTCAGCTGAGGCATTTTTCAGGATGGGGATCCAACCGCCAAGGATAACCAAATATTGATCATCCATTTGCATCTGGCTGAGTAACAGACGTGTGTGTCAAACTGGTTACGCCACCTAACCTTGACATGAAACCCCGCCCTCTCCACACGCTCCTGATAACAGCAGTCTGCTGTGACTCTGAGCTCTCCTCACCTCCCCACGCACATCCAGACCGCCATGAGTCAGAGAACAAAGCACGCCAGGCGCCCAGTGTTCGGGGGTCTCTCGGGGGGCTTCAGCAGCATGTCTCTGGGGTCCTTCTCTGGCACCAGGGCCAGTAGGTACTCCTCCACCGCAGGAGCGCCCATCAAAGCTGTGTCCGTCAACACCCACCTGCTCACGCCCCTCAACGTTGACATAGACCCCAACATCCAGGTCATCCGCACTCAGGAGAAGAACGAGATCAAGGGCCTCAACAATCGCTTTGCATCCTTTATTGATAAGGTAAGCAAGCCATCAGTTGTTGTTCCTCAAGTAGTTTGGGAAGTAGGATAGATTGTTACGAAACCATAACTGCAATACGTGCATAAAATATGTGCGTTCAGGACCTAATTTGAAATGAACCTGTACCATAGTTAGTTGCTTATGGTTTTTATTGGTTTTCTTTGCATTTAGAATGTTGGTGATATGTTATAATGTCTGCTAGGTCCGACACTTGGAGCAGCAGAACAAGTTGCTGGAGACCAAGTGGAAGCTGCTGAGCGAACAGTCTGAGGCAGAGTCCAAACTGGAGCCGATGCTGAAGGGATACATCAGCGTCCTGCAGGGCCAGTTAGACTCCATCACCAGCGACAAGGACAGACTCTGGCAGGAGAGTAGGATTATGCACCAATATGTGGATGACTACAAGACCCAGTAAGGTTTCATTTTCTACTGCTTGTCAGAAATGTATGAAATATTGTTGAATATCCATTCCCCAAGAAGTTATAACATTAAAGTGATGGTTCGGAGTAAAATTCACCCTGAGGTAATTTCCACCAATAATCCAGCCAAATACCCCCTCAGATGCATTTTTAGCAACGGTCAATAATTATCAAGTTTAGGGGTATCAGCCGAATGGCTTAGTACTGGAGTGAATGGTACAGTGTGTACATCTCATAAATTACCCCACTAATAATGCATGGATTGTTACCCAACTTCTGTAGAAGTACATATATGGTCTGTACTCACAAAACGAGGCATTTTAAAGTTTGTAAGTACATCAGGAGTTTATTTAAAAGAGCACTTTCCTGATAGCTTCAACTCTCTGTTGCTAAGGCTACCGCTGCGTCGACGTCACTTCCGTCTTTCCGGAAAAGTTCGTAAAAGTCCTCTTCAAAACTCACAAGTGTAAGGAAAAAGTCAGTGAATTCAACACTCCATCGAAATGTATTGACAACTGAAATAATTGAATACTTGATATTATGTACATTTTTTGTTGTGTACGACAGTCCCCAAATCCATAGTTTAGATTTTATATTCCCATTTATTTGTATATAGATGAAGAGGACTTTTACGAACTTTTCCGGAAAGACGGAAGTGACGTCGACGCAGTGGTAGCGTTAGCAGCAGAGAGTTGAAGCTATCAGGAAAGTGCTCTTTTAAATAAACTCCTGACCATCGCTAAAAATACATGTTAGGGGGTATTTGGCTGGATTATTGGTGGAAATTACCTCAGGATGAATTTTACTCCGAACCATCACTTTGAGGGATCTTGGCTAATTAAGGTATAGTCATCACAATACTGCAATATATCTTTGTGTTGGGTTGATTCAGATATGAGGAGGAGATTCACAAGAGGACCGAAGCAGAGAATGACTTTGTCCTGCTGAAAAAGGTACAATCTGGCTTTATTTCTCAGTGACTCATTATTATTAGTAGTAGTCACTCGTTACTTCTCCTTCACTCACACATCCTTTGAACAGTATGGTAACTCTAATGGGTTAGGGTTAGATGTTAGGTTTAGGGTAAGGGTAAGGGTTAGGGTTAGATGTTAGGGTTAGGGTAAAAGGGGGCTTTGGGTAAAAGCGTCTGCTAAATGCCCTAAATGTAAATGTAAATCTAAATGTAATGGGTTAGGGTTAGATGTTAGGGTTAGGGTAAGGGTTAGGGTTAGGGTTAGATGTTAGGGTTAGGCTCACTCTAATGGGTTAGGGTTAGATGTTAGGGTTAGGGTTAGGGTTAGATGTTAGGGTTAGGGTAACTCTAATGGGTTATGGTTAGATGTTAGGGTAACTCTAATGGGTTAGGGTTAGATGTTAGGGTTAGGGTAACTCTAATGGGTTATGGTTAGATGTTAGGGTAACTCTAATGGGTTAGGGTTAGATGTTAGGGTTAGGGTAACTCTAATGGGTTAGGGTTAGATGTTAGGGTTAGGCTAACTCTAATGGGTTAGGGTTAGATGTTAGGGTTAGGATTAAGGTTAGATGTGAGGGTTAGGCTAACTCTAATGGTGCACGTGGTGTTGATGTGTCTGCAGAGCCAATGGAGTATGAACCATGTCTCCTTCCCTCACCTCTAGGACGTTGATGCTGGCTATTTGACGAGGGTGGATGTGGAGGACAGGTTCACTGGACTCACTGATGAAATCCACTTCCTGAATGCCTTCTATGACACCGTATAATCCTAAATCAACTCACTCGCATTGTAATGTTTGTTCTATTCTATCTTTATCTTTTTTAATTGGACATGTGTGTGTGTGTGTGTGTGTGTGTGTGTGTGTGTGTGTGTGTGTGTGTGTGTGTGTGTGTGTGTGTGTGTGTGTGTTGTGTGTGTGTGTGTGTTTGTGTGTGTGTGTGTGTGTGTGTGTGTGTGTGTGTGTGTGTGTGTGTGTGTGTGCGCGCGCGTGTGTGTCTGTGTGTGTGTTCGTGTGTGTGTGTGTGTGCGTGCGTGCGTGCGTGTGTGTGTGTGTGTGTGTGTGTGCGCGTGTGTGTGTGTGTGTGTGTGTGTGTGCGTGCGTGCGTGTGTGTGTGTGTGCCTGTGTGTGTGTGTGTGTGTGTGTGTGTGTGTGTGTGTGTGTGTGTGTGTGCGTGCGTGCGTGTGTGTGTGTGTGCCTGTGTGTGTGTGTGTGTGTGTGTGTGTGTGTGTGTGTGTCCAGGAGCTGGAGGAACTCCGGGACAGTCTGAAGGACACCTCGGTGGTGGTCCAGATGGACAACGCCCGCGGTCTGGACATGGACCAGATTGTGGCCGAGGTCAAGGCTCAGTACGAAGAGGTCGCCGCTCGCAGTCGCACAGAGGCTGAGATGGCGTACAAAACCAAGGTGAACAACCTTTAACTTCAGTTCACATTGATCGGCTCTCTGGGGTCCAAACATCAGGTGTGAGGCAATACATCTATAAAATGAATAGATAAGAAATAGATG
>JAXIVH010000006.1:13701029-13778529 GCA_036785325.1 Urophycis tenuis | reverse complement strand
ATTCCCTGAAGACATTGATACCAGAGAATCTGCAACTTTTTGACCCAGTCTATGGCTCTCGTGCTGCAAAAGCTGGAGAATGTAATGTCTGTATTTGACGCGTTAGATCTATACAAACATCCCTAAGACCGCTCAGTCCACACTCAGAAGGTCTGACGTTTCTGGAGGGCCTCACGGTGGAGCTGTTTCAAAACCCCAATGAGAGGCCTACTTTCTTTCTCAGTTCTTCCCTGACCCACACGTTGCCAGCATTGCTTGGCAGAACATGGAGAGGACATTGGGTTGTTATGATTTTGGTTCCTCTCCTCGTTTTTGTTGGATTGTTTGCTCAGTGTATAAGTCTCAGCTAGATGCTGGGGAGAGACTGGCTGAAACAATAACTAAGATATCTGTAAAGGCAATGACACAAATAATTGCATCACATGCACCCAATGAAGTCAGTGCCAGAGAATTGGTTTTGGCCCCTGGGTAGACTGCTCATTGCTGCATTGACCCGCATTCTAGCTGCAGCAAAGAAACGATTGCATCTCTGGGTCTGGAACTGCTCCTAACACTCAGGTCCTTCGTGGCTCTCTGCTGAGGGGAGACGGAGACCTGGAATCACATCAATTCATCCTTTCATTTCACACCCAGCTGATGCAGGAGTTGCTATTGGCTGTGGCTTTCCGTCTGGATAAGACAATGGTGAATAAATGCGACTGAACTATTGAACACACATGAGGGCCATGCAAATCATATTCATCTTTACCTGGCAGGGCTTTTAAATTGCAGTCAGCAGAGGCCACTTGAGTCTCTGCTAGGGACATTTAATGATGAGCAGCTGATAGAGTTTAAATGTTGGCTGGTTTAAATGGCTTAAAACCAGCTCTTAGGAAACGCTTGAAGGTTACTACAAAGAAAAACACCTGAAATCCTTCCGTCTGTTTTATCAAAGTCAAAATGATGTATTGGTGATGGAACTCATCTTGCCCTCAGCTGGAATTGGCATCAGCTATGAAGGCTGAGACCTTGCCGACTGTGTTGCTTTGAATTACATCGTCATGTGCCTTGGAGGGATGGAGCAGTTGAATCTGTATTCAGCAAAGGATCTGACAGAGGAGGGAACAGAGATCCTGCTCCCAGCCATGTGCCTGTCTGAGAAGATCATGGAAGTCACAGAGTTGGCAGAACCTGTCCTTTTGTTTAGTCCTGGTGTGTTTTTCTTTTTTGCATATCAGGATTTATTTGACTTTTTGTTCACTGCTTGCACGACAAACAGCCCTTGTGGGTGAGGACAGGTCAAATTACTCTCTCTCTCCCTCTCTCTCTCCCCCCTCTCCCTCTTCTCTCTCTCTCTCTCTCCCCCCTCTCTCTCTCTCTCTCTCTCTCTCTCTCTCTCTCTCTCTCTCTCTCTCTCTCTCTCTCTCTCTCTCTCTCTCTCTCTCTCTCTCTCTCTCTCTCTCTCTCTCTCTCTCTCTCTCTCTCTCTCTCTCTCTCTCTCTCTCTCTCTCTCTCTCTCTCTCTCTCTTTTCCAGGTTATCAAATAGCTCCCTGAGCCCAGGCTCTGTTGCACATATAGCCAGGGCCTTAAAGGGGTAGTTCGGAATTTTGGACATTGGACCTTATTTCCAAGTTATCCAGTGTGTTATTTATCATTGGAGAAGTTTTCAACAAATTTCATTCAGTTCTTCTCGTTGCGGAGTTCGCTGGTACTAGGCTAGCGCAGGTCAACAGTTTCAGCTAGCCTGCTAATAAAAACATATGTACTCACTCCACAGTACATCCCAGGCAAATACATGATAACGCCAGACTATCGATGTAAATGTCTGTGTTGATAGAATGATGTTAGAAATAAAACCAACCTTGCATGGCGTTGCATTTTGAGGGACTTGTGTCTCAGCAGCAGCATTTACTTCCTGGTAGTAGGTGACGGACTGATATTACCTAGGTTAGCGGCAGAAACTAGTCCCTCAAAATGCGATGATTCATGCCAGGCCAAATGTCTCCAATGATAAATAACACACAGGCTAACTTGGAAACCAGGTCCTATGTCCAAAATTCCGAACTACCCCTTTAAGGGAAGGAGAAACCAAGGATCTGGATCTGTCTCACACCAAACTTGGAGACGAAAATCTCAGTGCTCTGCAGTGGAGCCTGTACGTTACAGTATGATGCACATGTTAAAGTATGATTTTCCCAAAATTAACATCATCATTTCTCTCCTAGATGGTGGAGGGAGAATGTAAAATGATATAACATGATGATGACTTTTGATGAATTTGCTGGTGGTTACTATATTGTTGTAGAATCCCAGCATGCAGACTGACCGAGGCATGCTGTGGAGTTCTGTCCTCTGTGCTGACCTCCTCCAACTCCCAGTGTGTTAGATGTTCAATGAGCTGGGCCACCAGGGTCTCACACCGTTGTGCCACGCACTGCAAAGTCCTTTCTGCAAACTGCAGGAGCTTCAGTATGTACAAATCCACATCATATCTGGCTGTGAGGTGCCTCCTACATGACACAATGCTG
This sequence comes from Urophycis tenuis, assembly GCA_036785325.1. Taxonomy (NCBI): domain Eukaryota; kingdom Metazoa; phylum Chordata; class Actinopteri; order Gadiformes; family Phycidae; genus Urophycis; species Urophycis tenuis. Next base: position 13,776,021 of record JAXIVH010000006.1, on the reverse strand, counting down.
AATGAAAGTAATGGAATTCCATTGAAAGGGAAATGTAGAATGTAGAGTAGAACATTTGTATATTGTGTCCGCATCACGTTGTCCCGTTTGAAACGTCTTCTCTGTGGTGCTCATTCCAAGGCTATGGAGCTGTCATTTGATGGCAGAATCCATGGAGGCGTTGTCCAGAGCCTTGTGGCCAATCAGAACTCAGAATGCTGACACAAAATAGGATTAGTGACATTGGAGCAGGGAATCTATCCTAAGCACTACAGGCCCCACATTGTAACCTACAGAGGCTCACGTAAGGCAATTCTGAAGTTATCCCATTATTATCTTTCTGCATTTCTATTTGCTGGGTAAATTACCCCGAAACATCATACACAACATAAAAAAATCATAATAATGAATATTGTGAATGTTCAAATGTACCAGTGCGCACGAAATGGCAGCAGGTGTGCTTTGTGATTACTACTATTACTACGGTCCCATTGGTTCTATGTTGTGATTACTACTATTACTATGGTCCCATCTGTTCTGCGTTGTGATTACTACTATTAGTACGGTCCCATCGGTTCTATGTTGTGATTACTACTATTACTACGGTCCCATCGGTTCTGCGTTGTGATTACTACGTCCCATCTGTTCTATGTTGTGATTACTACTATTACTACGGTCCCATCGGTTCTATGTTGTGATTACTACTATTACTACGGTCCCATCGGTTCTGCGTTTTGATTACTACTATTACTATGGTCTCATCGGTTCTGCGTTGTGATTACTACGTCCCATCTGTTCTGCGTTGTGATTACTACGGTCCCATCGGTTCTGCGTTGTGATTACTATGGTCCCATCGGTTCTGTGTTGTGATTACTATGGTCCCATCGGTTCTGTGTTGTGATAACTACGGTCCCATGGGTTCTGCGTTGTGATTACTATGGTCCCATCGGTTCTGTGTTGTGATAACTACGGTCCCATGGGTTCTGCGTTGTGATTACTACGTCCCATCTGTTCTGCGTTGTGATTACTAGTCCCATCGGTTCTGCGTTGTGATTACAACTATTACTACGGTCCCATCGGTTCTGCTTTGTGATTACTACTATTACTACGGTCCTATCGGTTCTGCGTTGTGATTACCACGGTCCCATCGGTTCTGCGTTGTGATTACTATGGTCCCATCGGTTCTACGTTGTGATTACTACGGTCCCATGGGTTCTGTTCAGACTCGGTGACACCGAGCCGGCAGGGAGGTGCTTTCCCAAGGCCTTGAGATCAGACTGCTGCTCCGTGGAGGAGCTAGACCTCTCGGTGAATGAGCCGGGCCCAGAAGGTTCACTGCAGCTCTGCAACGCTCTTTGAAAACCCGACTGCGTTTTTTAGACCATATATGAGAGCAGTATATTAGACCATAATAAACTGGTCTCAGACAGTTCTTAAACAGACTGGACTGGAACCCGATTGCTGCCCAGGTGTCACATGAAGTGACTTCAGAATGAGCTTTTCTGCTAGTTTGACACGGTGACTCGACACAAGTGGTGTTTACCAAGTTTGGACTGCTAAAGGGTAAAGGGGGCATTTAGCAGACGCTTTTGTCCAAAGCGACTTACAATCAGTACATTTGTGGGGTTCAACATGTGGACAGGTGGAGGCGGATAAAGGGGATCAAACCGCTGAACCTACGGTGAGTGGATGACCTGCTCTGTCCACCCACTCTACCCACTGAGCCACTGCCGCCCACTGCTACTGAGAAGTGGTAGCTCCAAGAGCAAGTCCCCGTCTCTAGCTCTGACTGTTGTTGGAGCCCAATGGATGAAAAGCCTGTGGAAGGCTATCAAAGATCCATGCTGTCTCCTAGAGGACCTGAGGTCAGGAAATCAAACGTACCAAGATGACTTTTAAACTCAACACAGTGCCCGTGATGAGGCCATTTGGAGTTTGAATGGTTCACTCTATTCACAGGTCTCCCTCATTGTCAGGCCAAAGAAATGTGAAAGTAACTAAAAGTGTTTTACTGATATTTTAGAAGCCGGTCCAGGTCCACTCAGGACAGTCGGTACAGTCAAAATGTCTACCGTTTGATTCTGTACATTTTAGCATTGAAATGACCAATCTGACGTCAGCACTGGGGATCTGTGTGCATCACTGAGGGCAGTCGCTCCTTGAATTGCCTGGACCTGCCCAACAACATGCTGTGGCAGCCCTGGTACAGGTGGTGCAGGACAGCCCCATCTTGCTGGAAGTCAAGCGAGTGGTCTTCCACGTTACCACAACCACAGTAAAGTGAGTGGTCCTCCATGTTACCACACAGTAAAGTGAGTGGTCCTCCATGTTACCACACAGTAAAGTGAGTGGTCCTCCATGTTACCACAAACACAGTAAAGTGAGTGGTCTTCCACGTTACCACAACCACAGTAAAGTGAGTGGTCCTCCACGTTACCACAACCACAGTCAAGCGAGTGGTCCTCCATGTTACCACACAGTAAAGTGAGTGGTCCTCCACGTTACCACAACCACAGTAAAGTGAGTGGTCCTCCATGTTACCACACAGTAAAGTGAGTGGTCCTCCATGTTACCACAACCACAGTAAAGTGAGTGGTCCTCCATGTTACCACACAGTAAAGTGAGTGGTCCTCCACGTTACCACAACCACAGTAAAGTGAGTGGTCCTCCATGTTACCACAACCACAGTAAAGTGAGTGGTCCTCCATGTTACCACAAACACAGTAAAGTGAGTGGTCCTCCATGTTACCACACAGTAAAGTGAGTGGTCCTCCACGTTACCACAACCACAGTAAAGTGAGTGGTCCTCCATGTTACCACAACCACAGTAAAGTGAGTGGTCCTCCACATTACCACAACCACAGTAAAGTGAGTGGTCCTCCATGTTACCACAAACACAGTAAAGTGAGTGGTCCTCCACGTTACCACAAACACAGTAAAGTGAGTGGTCCTCCACGTTACCACAAACACAGTAAAGTGAGTGGTCCTCCACGTTACCACAACCACAGTAAAGTGAGTGGTCCTCCACGTTACCACAAACACAGTAAAGTGAGTGGTCCTCCACGTTACCACAAACACAGTAAAGTGAGTGGTCCTCCACGTTACCACAAACACAGTAAAGTGAGTGGTCCTCCACGTTACCACAAACACACCAACTCATTCCTGTTGCTCTGAGCTGGGCTTCACCTCTGCTCCATGCCATCACTTGTACAGATATTTGGCCAATTGTACTGATTCTTCCTTTCAGCCTGAAGTATAATGATTTCAGTGAAGATGTTTTTGAGATCATGGACCAGTGTGGTAAAATACGATACTAAAGGATCAGGTTCCTTTGGCATCATGAGAAGGGATAACTGCTCCAAGCTCAAGATTGCTAAAACATAAGCATTAACTGCAACTATATGACATTCAAACATTTAATAAATACAGGTACTATAAATTAATGCATGAATGAACTTCATTAAAACATGTTTAATGAACATTTACATCAATTGTTTTGGTTTTTTTGAACAATTTCATTAAGGCATATAAAACAATACTTCTACAACCATCAAATATATTATTCAATGATAAAGCTCTCTTTCGTTTCACAGAATAAAATATTTCACTGAAATTGTAATCTTAATACAAAAACAAAAAATAAACTTGCTTTATAAAATTGTCTAAGCCATTCTGTAAGTACCTGACTGCTGTAAACACAAACGACACACAGTGATAAATAGTCCTCACTCCAGAGGCAAGGTGGAAGTCATGGTAACTCTGCTGGAAGTGATTTTAAAGCCACGTTTTAAAAGCAGAACAGAGGTGGATGTCATGTAATATCCTGTTCAGAGCTCAGGTCCTGGAGTGGCCGTTGGAGTCCTTTGAGTCCTTCACGCTGCGGCAGTTTGCCTCCGTCTCGTCCTCTGAGCTGCTCTCGATGTCGCTGCGGTCATCCTTTGCGACCTGGAAAGCGGTTTTGCCATAAATACATCAACAGAGATTTCCTCGCCAAGCGGCTTTTAGAATGGCCTCGCAGAAATGGCCGTGGCTAATTCTGGCGGGACCCTCTGATCAAGCGACGCCTATCAGCTGACAGCAAACGCGGTCCAATCAAACATAGGTACACCGAGAGGCGGGCAAGACGGTCCATCTCACACACACTCTCTGGAGGTTAAGGGTGCAGAGCTGGATTCCACCTAGCAACCCTCACCAAGCCTTCTTTGGTTCTGCTTTGTATTGTCGGTAACCTACACAATGGGTATCTGATGCACCCCATGGATTGTATAGTGTTCACTATTATGGATTGTATAGTGTGCCAATGTGGGTTTGCTGTATCTGACATCTGTGTCACACTTTAAAATCCTACTGCAGGGAGCCCCCTAAAAGAGTAGAACCATACCACCAAACTAAAGTTTATCACCATTTCATGCAATAAATATGTCAAATCTATGACATAGGAGTTATTTCTGACAGAACGACATGAATGGCACATGAACAGACGCTTACCTTGCCCTTGAACAAGGCCTTGATGGCAATGCGAGCGATGAGGTAAAACCAGATGATGTGCAGCACCTGTAGCACCAGCAGCAGCCCATTCAGCAGCCACCAGGACTGGTACGGCCCCACGATCTCCCAGCTCTCCAGCAGAACACTGCGGACAATCCTGGAGTGTCCCAACCAAAGACCCAACACGTTGTTGTGTGGTTAAACTTTTAAAACTCGTGGTTCACACCATAAAAACACCAAACCAATGAGAACAACAGTAACATCCAGCAACAACCTTCCCATGTTGATAGCAGTGGGAATAAAGGGATCAGTATAAAGGGATCTGTATAAAGGGATCTGTATAAGGCGTTTTCCATCCTGTTCTGATTATCGTTTCGATTCCTTATGCGAATGGTCTGGAATGAACATTTTAATTCACAATGAATTGAAACCCAGAAACTCACCAGAAGGGATAGATGACGAGGCGAGTGACGAAGAACACACCACTGAATACGATGAAGAGTGTGTCGCACAGCTTCTGGCTCTTGGCATAATTGGCAAGTTTAGCAGCCTAGAAAAAAGAAAAGAAAAGAGTTAATTATGAACTAGAGTTAATATTTAATACATTAACAATATCCAGTGACGTTGCCAGTGATCTTAACCATGTCAATGCCATGTTTTACAGGGGTCCTAGAGTTACTGTGATTCTTTTTTACACAAAGGCTTACATTTCTTGTTCAACTCTGTTACTGCCAAACAGAGGCTGTCTGTGGAAAATGTATCATAATAATGGGTGGGTACAAATTAATCAATCACACATTTTTATTCACAGAATAACAGAGGCAGGAGTACATTCTGGGTACAGCTATTATTGATAATGGGCCACTCCATAGGCCTTAATGCCTAGCGGCCATATTGGTTCTAAACCGTAGCCGCAGTAGCCTCCAGAACCAAGATGGCCGCTCGGTGAATAAGGCCTATTACGTGGCTTCAAAGGCAATCAGCTTCATACTTGACCATGGAACTACATATGTGAACTCACTATTAAACTGTAAAAGAGCACAGGGTTATCTATTAACCAAGAGAAAGTACATGCTCCCTTCAGCGAAAGCAAGTAGACTTTAACATTCAACAGGGTGTGTCACAGATAATTCCCATTGAGCACAATGAGAGCAACAGCCAACACAGCACAACAAGGGAACCAAGGGAATCCAACTACTTTGCAGATTAAGGACCAGCATGTGAAAACAACATCAGTGAGACACGTTTACATGCAGCAAGAAATTCACATTTCTAATCGTATAAGACATCGTTCTGACTTTTTAAGTGCATGTAAACACCTTAATCCGACCTACTTCGGACATCTCAAAATCGGATAACAAACCTGGATAATTCGTTCATAGTCGGACTTTTAACGGCATGTATACTCAGCAATCGGATCTGAATCGGATTTTGCATTCTGTGCATGCGCAGTGCCATTCTGCACATGCGCAGCGCCATTCTGCACATGCGCAGAGCGCCACATAGCGTCCAGAGTCAGCCCATGCTCCGGCTGTTAATCCGATTCTCTGAACGGCATGTATACTCGGACAAGTGATCCGGTCTTACGCATGTCATTATCTGATCCGATCAGAAATTCGAATTGCTTGCTGCATGTAAATAGCCTGGGGATTCCCATGCTGCTTTGCGCGCGATTTCATTCTCACTGCAAAGACAGCCTGGAAACCACCGCCCTTATTTTCCCCTGAGTTAGGGAACCAATCACAGAACGGGGGGCAGCAAGACGATGAACACCGAAGCTTGTAGCGTGTTAATCCAACATGGCAGCGGACACAACGTTACTGTTCGATGCAGCCTTAGAAAGTGTATTAAGTAGCTATTAATTTAATTTTAGTAGCTATTTTTTTAGTAGCAATTGGCTATGAATCGCGCGCAAAGCAGCATGTGAAGAACCAGACGCCATTTGATAGACATTCGTAGCGCCCAATAAACGGCTCTAGGCATTCGTAAACCACGCCTCAAATACGAGAAAATGCACACCTAGTTCCCAGACCACCATCTCATCGAGATGTGGACGCGTCAGCCAGGCTAGCATGTAAACGTACTGAGTGGTGTTCTCCTGCGTGCCCCGGCTGCATGCAAAGCCTCCATCTCCACAACGGAGGCCAGGGTGAAAGCAACGTACCTCCAGGAAGATGTCTGCCGCATCGTGGACACACATGACCAGGGTTCCGATGCGTAGCATGTTGTTAGCGTAGGAGAACGTGATGAGGGAGATGGTGGCAAAATGGTGAACCAGCATAATGTTGAAATCCTGACCGAGGTTAAAGAAACAGGGCAAACAGTCAAAAGTGTACAACGGTTATCGGTTAATTTGTGTTACTTGTTACCTGGGGTTTTACTTGCTTTACTGGTTATGTATTGCCTTGACTCTTACAACATTCATTTAAAGCAGGTTCTTGAACAAGAGTTTGGGGTTAAAGGTCAGGGGGGACCTGGTTCAACAAATTACTCTACGGCTTTTCTTTTTTCTTTAAAACACAAACGCCTCTACTCACAAGCATTGCATTTGCATGACACACAACTTTTGCATTTGAATTTAGAGACAAAGAAGGCTGACAGGGCCGACTTCAGAGGTGTTTCAGGAAAATCCAGTTGTGTGTGTGTGCCACACCACGAACGGCACCAGGAGACATTGAGCCAAGATCACAGAGGCTTGCAGACGAGAGCCAGCAGGGCACTCACCTTGCGCTTGACGTCTGTGAACTGCGAGAGCATGAGAGACCAGTAGAATGCCAGTTCAGCTACATAGTAGTTGTACTGGCCAGGGCTCTGGGGCTAGGGAAACAAAGTCAGATCACAGTTACACTGCAAGTGAACCCCTCTTTCAGCGCAACACTATTTGCTTTGGGCCAAGAGCAACAGGAAGGGAGGGTGGGACTTATTATCCTCATGTTTACGACCTCTTTAAGCTAGTAGCTTTGTGTAGATTATAAATATAATCAAAATAACAATTCCCGTTTTCTCTAAATTACCGTCTAATTTCAGTAACGGTGACAAAATGGAGTAGATTGCTGTGTTGCAGATGATATGAGACATATAACCACATTTTGGCCTCACTAAACACTAAAACCAGCTTCCCAGAGTAAGGAGATCCCTACCTGAAAGGGGTAGTTGTACCAACATTCTCTGGTATTCCACATCCAGGGAGACTGAGGGAAACCAGACATCATCATCAGACTGATGTGCCACTAATGCTACAAAACCTTGATCACATGTTGCTGCTGCCTGGACCACTTACCACCCACAAATAGCGAATGGCGTAGATGAAAATGCCAAGATAGAACGTAAACCTCCACCTACAGGAGAAGAGAGAAGGAGAACATCATTTCAAAGCAGCTTGAAAAAAAGATCTGAGAGCAGTGTGTGTTTGAGGGGCCCGTCAACCCACATGCTTTCACAGAACTTTTTGAGTACGCTGGGCTTATCTTGGTTGCGCCTGAGGCGAAACCACCTCTGGATCTTCCGCACATCCCAGTCCAGCTGCTTGGAGAGGCCCTCCAATTGCTTCTCGTCAGGAGACTGAGCAGAAAGGTTGAGAAATAACAACATGAGTCCACTCAGCCCAACACCCGAACAACGCTGGACACCACTGTGAGGATGTAGCCGACATGGCGTGGGGGGACCCAGGGAAGAGCTCTGGACGTGTACGTACTGTCCTGGAGGTGTACATCTTCTCCAAGACGCCATTGCTCTGAGGTGGACGACTCACATCAGCCTGAATATGAAGTATTTGGGCACAGGGCTTGGCGATAAGCCTACACACACACATACACACACACACACACACACACACACACGATTATACAAAATACATTCAAAATGGAGGGAGGGAAATCAGCTGGATACTTGAGTTCATTGAATAATATCTTTATTGGATGAGCTGCTGAGTGGACCTGTGTAAATGTGTCCAAGTAAATGTATCCTCTGTTTGACACTTAGTGCACAGCTTTCACTGTTTGCCCACAATACTTATTTTTGGAATGTATTAGCGACTGAGAAGAGAGACAGAGAGGAAACAGTCATCGTAACGAGACGGAGAATCCCGAAGAATGTAGCACCTCATCTACACAAAGTGATGAGTAAAGGCTAGCTTAAGTCATGTGAGAGGGAGGCTGGTGGTGGGCCAGAGTCTGAACACTGATAGGAGATCCGTCCTGTTAACTTGACCAATGTCCAAGACAGCGGAATTTGTTCCTTTAACCATTAGCCTATGCACAGCATGGTCTTCGTTAAAGTCAAACACCAGTGACCATGTTGGTAAAACTATTGTGCAATGATCAAACTGAGTGTGTAATCCTCCAGAAATACTACGTAGAAACGCATCGAAGTGACAGGAATTAGTCGTTATATGCACGTGAAAACGTGGCAAACTAAAAGAAGAGTTTCAATTCGTGACTGGTGGTGTGAAACCATAAACTAAAAGGTAACTAAACTAACTCAAAGGTAGAATGAACCAGGGAGTCATTTGGAGATGTTTGCAACGCTCCATTAAAACCCATCCAGTCACTACTGTTGTCCTCCTGTCTACTGCGGAAACACCCAACGTGGCCGCTCGTTTCTTTATGGTAGATCTTTTCTTTATGGTAGATCTTTTCTTTATGCTAGGTCGAATGGATGCTACATTTTAATTAACCATCGCTAACTGTAAATGATACACCGTTCAATATTTCAAAGGTTCTTTCTCCCCCATATGACCAAAAGTCACGGGAGCGTTTGACTCAACAGGTTGGGACGCAGGAGCGTTTCAGGAGCTTTCAAGAACAAGAACATTTTCCTTACCGTTCAAAAAGTAGTCGTAGAAAAAGGACGCCAAAGGCCAACGGAATGGCATAAATGATTTGGCCCAGTCGGGGATACTCTACCCCGGGAGGTGGATGCTCCAGGTCCGCCCATGTTACATTTTCGGGCAGCCAAAATGTTTCGCTCCAAATCCACGAGAAGATAGAGGAAGTCATCGAACACAGATGTCAAGTCCAAACAAATGCGAAACTATGCCGAATAACTTATAGCCTCGACATGTAGAGACCCGACCTGAAAACTTGCCACTCACAACTTGAGGGAAGTGTTTCCACCACAGTTGAGTCCAAAGCATCCCGTGGTGAACATGACCGCTGGGTGACGCTGGGCTCAGGGTGACGCTCCTCGTGGGCGACTCCCACTGCGCGGTGAGTCACGCATGTTGAAACCAGTCGAGGCAGATGTGTTCTCTGTTGAAACTACTGCCTGCCGACGCTTCGTCTCGTCGGTTACCTGCTGTCTTAAATGTGGCTCAATGAAAAGTGAATGTTTATGGCTGCATAGTGTAATAGTGAATTTATTTTTATTAATAGGCCCACATTTTCACATCAGAGGTGTGGTAAATGTCAAACTTCCGATTTCACAAATAAATGTGTGACAAATATGTAGTGCGTTTTCATTAGTTGATACCAAATAGCAGGCTGCACTATTCAAGAGTCACCTTTGTTCCAACATTTACTCAGGCTTTCCCATCATGGGCTGGGTTTGGAGAGGCCTTGCACAGAGAGGCTGGGTTTGAAGAGGCCTTGCACAGAGAGGCTGGGTTTGAAGAGGCCTTGCACGGAGAGGCTGGGTTTGGAGAGGCCTTGCACAGAGAGGCTGGGTTTGGAGAGGCCTTGCACAGCGAGGCTGGGTTTGGAGAGGCCTTGCACAGCGAGGCTGGGTTTGGAGAGGCCTTGCACGGAGAGGCTGGGTTTGGAGAGGCCTTGCACAGCGAGGCTGGGTTGGAGAGGCCTTGCACAGAGAGGCTGGGTTTGGAGAGGCCTTGCACAGAGAGGTTGGGTTTGGAGAGGCCTTGCACAAAGAGGCTGGGTTTGGAGAGGCCTTGCACAGAGAGGCTGGGTTTGGAGAGGCCTTGCACAGCGAGGCTGGGTTTGGAGAGGCCTTGCACAGAGAGGTTGGGTTTGGAGAGGCCTTGCACGGAGAGGCTGGGTTTGGAGAGGCCTTGCACGGAGAGGCTGGGTTTGGAGAGGCCTTGCACAGAGAGGCTGGGTTTGGAGAGGCCTTGCACAGCGAGGCTGGGTTTGGAGAGGCCTTGCACAGCGAGGCTGGGTTTGGAGAGGCCTTGCACGGAGAGGCTGGGTTTGGAGAGGCCTTGCACAGCGAGGCTGGGTTGGAGAGGCCTTGCACAGAGAGGCTGGGTTTGGAGAGGCCTTGCACAGAGAGGCTGGGTTTGGAGAGGCCTTGCACAGAGAGGTTGGGTTTGGAGAGGCCTTGCACAAAGAGGCTGGGTTTGGAGAGGCCTTGCACAGAGAGGCTGGGTTTGGAGAGGCCTTGCACAGCGAGGCTGGGTTTGGAGAGGCCTTGCACAGAGAGGTTGGGTTTGGAGAGGCCTTGCACGGAGAGGCTGGGTTTGGAGAGGCCTTGCACGGAGAGGCTGGGTTTGGAGAGGCCTTGCACAGCGAGGCTGGGTTTGGAGAGGCCTTGCACGGAGAGGCTGGGTTTGGAGAGGCCTCGCACAGCGAGGCTGGGTTTGGAGAGGCCTTGCACAGAGAGGCTGGGTTTGGAGAGGCCTTGCACAGAGAGGCTGGGTTTGGAGAGGCCTTGCACAGAGAGGCTGGGTTTGGAGAGGCCTTGCACAGAGAGGTTGGGTTTGGAGAGGCCTTGCACAGCGAGGCTGGGTTTGGAGAGGCCTTGCACAGAGAGGCTGGGTTTGAAGAGGCCTCGCACAGCGAGGCTGGGTTTGGAGAGGCCTGCGGCAGAGAGGGCTGGGTTTTCTGCCCTGGAGGTTAAACACTTCCATCGTTTTTGTCTGCAGCTTAGCAGTACAGGCTCAGCAGCATTTTTCACCAGTGCCGTGAAGCCAACAGCGTCTAGGAGGCCTGAATGATGCACTTCTATGTCAGTTCCATTGATGTACATTTATGTGCAGGTGTTGTGTGTGTGTGTGTGTGTGTGTGTGTGTGTGTGTGTGTGTGTGTGTGTGTGTGTGTGTGTGTGTTTTCTCACTCACCGGTGTGTGTGAGACAAACTATATCATTACCTGTTGACCAAGATCAATATTGTTAATTGAACACACAATGCACACAAGCTAATACAGAACCAGAAAACTGAAAGTATGATTAATTATTGAATTACTCTGTGAATATTGTTTATTGTAACTGTGTAAGTATAGGTGCAGTGGTAACTCTTGAAGCATTCTGGATATGTGTGGTGTACATAGACTGTATAAAAGTATTTATAGAGCATGGAGGCCAGTGCTGATTAATTTAAAGGGACAATCGGATGACCTACATGGAAATACGAGAGGGGGTGGGGGGGGTTTCAGTAGGAGGCAATAGAAAGACAGACATTTGATACAATGGTAGGCCCCATTGTGTGCCACCCAGAGTTTTACATCAGGACCAACAAGCAGGGGGAACAGTGCACCAAACAAACACTCTCTGTTTCCCAGCTGCAGCTTCCCAGATACCCAGCTGGGAGAGTGACCTAGTGTGTAGAGGCAGAGCGCTCAGTCCAGGGGGTGTTTATCAGAGGAAGTGCATCAGTCTCTCTCCCTAAGTCACCTTTTAACTATCTATTGGGTAATGGTGTTTTTTTTTACATGCACCACCAAGTTATTTTCATGGGATTCTATTAAACAACCACTTGGAGGGTTGGCATCGTCCCGTTGTTGCTGCTCATGAACCCCCCCCCCCACTTATCCCTGAAAGATGGACTAGTCCAATTCACATCACAAAAATGTGAGGGTGTGAGGAGAGCTGTTGATGTCAGGGGCTGCTGCTCAGCACTACCGCACTGACCCAGAAGACCAGGTCACATCGCCGGACTTTCTGCTCATTCAATGTGGGATATATTCATTGGGAGTATTTCCAATCAGCTTTCATGCCACTGATATCGTCAATACTTTCTATAGCAATGGTTCTTCTTTCCCCCTTCTGATTGACTTTTTATTTTTTGGAGTTGTGATTTCTTGTGAAATGTCAGTGTGTTTGGATCCCACTGTCCACTAAAATGTTGCTACCTTGCAGATAATGGAAGAGAAGGAACTGGCCGATCCTTTGAAGAACGTCTCATTGATCAAAGGTAAGTGCTTCTTTAATACTGTAAATAGATGGGCCGATGTGGACAGAGTGTTTTGAGGTTTAGATGTAATCATGGAAGCCTAGCTGACCTTGAATCTCAAAAGGAGAACGTGCAGCGTCATGATTCTGTGAGATAGTTGGTGGTGGAATTACAACCCTCATATCATCCATACAATGTCATCAGTCTGTTCTAGAAGGATGTTAACCTGTTCTAGCTTCACTCTGGCTTTTTAATTATGGATTGTTTGAGGTTTCTTTCAAAAGCATAAAGGGGCTATATTGCATTCAGGACTTGGTGAAGCAGGATGGATTTGAAAAGGCATAGTCATGGTGAATGATTCGCTATCAATACTGCATATTGGTTGCAAAATACAAACATGCTTTTCTTGATAGAATAATGACCTAAAGTGATGCTTCTCTAAGAAATACTCTTATTCATTTTCACACAAACACTGCATTCTATTTCACTGCAACATGAATTGAGACGTAGTTCAAAGTTCAAAGTTCAGTTCAAAGTAGTTTTAATGTCAATTCCTTCACATGTCAAGACATACAAAGGAATCGAGAGGACATTTCTCACTCTCCCATGGTGAAACAGATAAAGTGCGCAGGCACAACGGACATGACAAGACATTTCCTAATACTGGGAAATGTCAGTTGGATCAGCTGTTGGATGTTGACTGTATAACTAACTGAGAAGGTCTGCTGGACCTTCTCTGAGAAGGTCTGCTGTTCACCCCAATGGTGTTAAGATTGTGCACAATGAACCAGCTGCTGTGGAAGGTATTTTTAATCAAGCCCAGCCTTTTATCATTCGGTCAGGTATAGACCAGACCACACGTGACACGCATGTTTGGAGTGCCTTGCTAAACATAGCCTTATTCTGGAGGTTTTGTTCTGGTACCAAAGACCCAGAGGAGGACGTCAGACACACAATTACAGTACAACACAGACATTCCTTTATCTTCTACACACTAAGTGAGACTCTCTCGCCTACTGACATTCTCATGCTCATTCAGCCAGAGAGATGCATGCAGGCAGGCTTGTTAGCATGTGCACCTCCCCTCACACACACACACACACACACACACACACACACACACAGTCACTGCTACAGCAGAGATAGCAAAGCCCGAGGGCAGAGAATAGCCCCCCCCGGTTGTCAGGGAGGGGACACAGAGGACTGGTCATGTGCTTCACCACATGGGCTCCACCAGGCTCCCTCATTTCAGACATGCTTATAAGTACAATTTACTTCATCTGCTCACATCACTTTGCTGAATTATTGATGGGTGTGTGTTGGGTGTGTATGTGTAATTGTGTTTATGTGCGTGTGTTTGATTTTTGTTTACGTGTGTGTGTGTGTGTGTGTGTGTGTTAGCTGTCTGTCTATATGTCTATACCTCAACCTCTTTTTGTTAATCTATATCCCTCGGTCTATCAGAAAGCCATGATTGCATTAACATGGCATTTGGTAGTCCTGTCAGAAAGTGTGTCCATTTATGGTGCACAGGCTTGACCCATTCTTGCTGTGCTCCTGCCAGAGGCTGTGTTTGTGATGAGGTCATCTCTTTTGGGAGCCCTGGTAGATTAGAGGATCATGGTGGTAACCAGGGACTCTAAAGTCCACAAGCATTACAAACTTGTTTCCACGTCGAGGAAAACTATGTTTGGGTTTCCTAGGCATGGAAACAACAACACCTGACAACATTGGCTGGTTTGTTTCTATGATGCATTGTGGAAATTACTGCTAAATGCTGCACACACACATTGAGATTGATCAATATTGTGATGTGGCAGTCTGACATGATATTCATAAAATAAAATGGTGTCTATTTCTGGATCGAGCAATTATTTTATGTAATAGGCCGATTTGTGTGTCTTGGGAAATTATCCATCAGTTCAGCTGTGGCTAAATTTAATACCTGGGGCTGAAGTTAACAAGGTAAAACGTTGTGGTGGTCATGTTTCTATTTTTATGATCACTTTCCAAACGGCTGTCATTGCTAACAGCACTGATGATCACAGCGATGTGCTATGAGTGTACTTTTGCAGTCTTGTGTTCTTGCTCTATGAGTCCGGCGTCCTTGTGTTCCTCAGATGAGCTGAAGAGCTCCAATATGGCGTCTTCAGGGGACTCAGAGAAAATCATCCAGCATTTGAAAGAGCAGCTCCAAGAAGCCCAGGAGTCAGCCAACACTGAAAAACTCAAATGTATTCAGTTGAAAGGTATAGAAATGCATCCAACTGTTACTCCTGAACATATTCATCGCCGTGCAGCAGACGTGACACGTGGGCCTCGCACCTGCTCATGAAGCTCATGAAGCTGACGCTTTCACAGGTCTCTTGGACGAAGACAGGAGAGACAGTAAGCAGCATGCGGATGAATCAGCCAATCAAATCAAAGTTCTGAAAGGTGAGGCTGCTCTGGGGCCGCGCGTCTGTTGCTAGACTAGAATGTGTTATTTCCTCCCTGTGTGCTCCTGTCAGGTAGGACCTATCAGATAGGATCACCACCGAAGCAGTGAAAGGTTCGGTGATAAGATATGCACATTGTGGCTGTACATGCCTACAGAGCTCTTATTGGTCTTGCTTACTCAGCAGAATTCAGTTTGATTAGTGAGAATGGCAGTTTTACTCGTAAGAATGACATTATGAGTAGAAGGAATTCAACTTTCACAAGTCAAACTGGAATTCTTAAAAGTAAGAATTAAAACTTGATATCTTAAATTTGTTACTATCAAGAATGACACTTTGACCAGACGAAATTCCATTCTTACTCGTGAGAATTGCAATCTGCCCAGACGACTGAAATGTAAAACGGCTGTGTGAGCAGGACAGCTGCAGCAGCTCCAGAGTGAGGTGTGCGTCTTGAAGGAGAAGCGAGACCAAGACTCCTCCAGGACCCAGGCGGACCTGCAGCGTGCGCGCGACCAGGCCGCGTCCCTCCAGCAGGCCGCGGAGGACGCCGCTGCCCAGCGCGACCGCGACATCACCGCCGTCCAGAGCAGCCTGGCGACTGTCACCAGAGACCTGGACAAGTGGCGTCAGACGGCTGGCCGGTACGAGCGGCAGGTGGAGGGCCTGCGGGGCGACCTCCAGCAGCAGAGCACACAGTGGCAGAAAACCGCAGAAATACAAGGTAATGCCTCGTGGTGTTTCCAATGAAACTAATTACAATTATTAATATTTAGACATTTAGAAGTAGCCCACTGCAGCCTTTTCTATTCCACATGTTCAATGCCAGTCGCTTCACGTTCAACAGTTCGTGAATACGCTTCAAACTTTAATTTCCTGGAGTTTGCTCCATTTTGGACAAATTTGTTTTTACATCTAAACCTATCTATCTATCTACAATCTGTGTAATGAGAGATGAATGCATCTACTCAATGCTTGAATCGGTCTCTCGTGAAGAGAATCATGTAACCTCAGCCCTCCCAGTGTTTCATCCTCACCCTCGTCTCCCCCTGCTCCTCACCCTCAACTCCCCCTGCTCCTCACCCTCATCTCCCCCTGCTCCTCACCCTCATCTCCCCCTGCTCCTCACCCTGCTCCTCACCCTCATCTCCCCCTGCTCCTCACCCTCATCTCCCCCTGCTCCTCACCTTCATCTCCCCCTGCTCCTCCCCCTGCTCCTCACCCTCATCTCCCCCTACACCTCCCCCTGCTCCTCCCCCTGCTCCTCCCTCCAGCGGCTGAGCTGCAGTCCATGCAGATGGAGCACCAATCCCTTCAGAAGGAGTGTGCCGCGCTGCGCTCCGAGAAGCAGGAGCTGCAGTCCGTGCAGCAGGCCGAGCGAGGCCGTCTGCAGAGCGAAAGCGCTGCTCTGCGGGCCCAGGTGGAGCAGCTGCTGGCCGCTCAGCAGGAGCAGAGCCTCCGTGTGCAGAGCGAGTGTGCAGCGCTGCGTACTGAGAGGGACACACTGCTGGTGAAGCGGCAGCAGATGGAGACGGAGCTCACGTGGTCAGTGTGCTGGGGAAAGTCCCTGCTAAAGACCCACCCGTCCTGCGCTGCGCACACACACACATGCACGCACGCACGCACACACACACACACACAGACACACACACACACACACACACACACACACACACAGAGACACACACACACACACACACACACACACACACACACACACACACAGACACACACACACAGACACACACACACACACACACACACACACACACACACACACACACACACACACACACACACACACACACACACACACACCAGCAAGGCATGCACACAACTGCAGTGACACAATATAACCTCCACATGTGGGTGTGTGTGTGTGTGTGTCGTGGTGTGTCCTTCATTCAGCTTACAAGCCCAGAATGCTGAGCTCAATGCTAGCCTGAAGTCCCTGGAGAGATCCCAGGAGGACCTGGGGCAGCAGCTAGGGGACCTCCAGCTCCAGCACCAGGAGGACAACACCAAGCTCCAGACCCAGCTGGAGGTGGCCAGGAGCCTCACTGGGGACCTGCAGAAGGAGGCGAGTCATCATCACGTAGTGTTGTTGGCTTTTAGATGATGCATGCGGTGTTCATGTCATCTTTGACACTTTGTTCTCTTGTCTGTTGTGCCGTCACGCAGAATGAGGAATGTAAAACAGAGCTGTCAGATCTGAAAGAGAAGTACGAGAAAACCGAGCTGGAAAGGCAGTCGGCTACAGAGGAGCTGCAGGAGTGCCATGCGGAGATGAAGCTTCTGCATGAGAAAGGATCCAAGGTGAGAGGATTTAAAGTTGCAGTGTGTACGGTTGAGCCCCTACCAGTTAGCAGGCAGGAGATTCATTCATATGGAATGAATATAACTCTGTAACAGAGTTCTGTCCATGCTAACTGGCTGTGCGACTGTGTGACGCTAACTAGCGTAGCTCGGCTGTGTTGGTGGCTTGAGTGGGAGGGGTTTCGGGAGTGTCGATAGTAGGAGGATTTGATATATTTTATGGATTATTGTTATGTTATAGGATGTGATTTTATTGATAACATTATTATTATTATTGTTGTTGTTGTTGTTGTTGTTATTATTATTGTTATTATTATTATTATTATTGTTATTGTTTTTGTTGTTGTTGTTGTTGTTGTTATTGTTGTTATTGTTATTATTATTATTATTATTATTATTATTATTATTATTATTATTATTATTATTAAAAGCACCATCGATTGACCACAGATATGTCCAGGTAATCTTAGGCTACAAGCTAGCTACAATGTTACACATTGTGACTTTAAACAAATAGATCTCCTGAAAAATACAAAATAAACATCTTTTAGCATGCTCTCCACTGTTTCATCTAGATTATTTTCTTTTCTTATAGTTGAAGTTATCGTTTTGAACAGTGTTTGGCTGAAGCTGTGGCTGAGCAGTACTTTGCTTTGTCTCAACCATTGCATTGCAATCACATTGGTCCTGAACACTGATGTCATGAAATGTGAATGTTCTGGTTAGATTCATAATCATTCAAAATGTATTCCAGCACACCTGCAGATACTTTATGTATTCCCTGATCCAAATTCTTTACTTTACTTTGTATTTGTTACTTATTGCATTCCTGGACACTGATTATCACCCATGTCCTTATGTATGAAATGAGAAAAACTGCCATCCAGCCTAAGGGATCAATAACACACTGAAAGGTGGTCCAAACCCTCTATAGTAATACCCCTTCCCTCCTTTAGACTTCTCTAGTGGTGCCCCTTCAAGCCACACTCATCGGCCTTATCCTGGCTTGGCTGTTGTGGTGCTTCAGCGCATTGTGGTAGAAAGGTACACACTACACCTGTCAGTGTCTCATCCATCTCCACACTGAGCATCACTTTAATCCCCTTGCATTCATCGCCCACTCGAAGCGCTTGCTGGGGAGACAACCCAGAACCTTTCTAATCAGTTTTCAACATCTGACATCCGCTTGCCTGGGGTTCCGTCTAACAGCTGTTGTGTTTGGACTTTTATCCCAGTGGGCTTGAGCTTGGATGGGCTTCATACTGTGCATTTTAGAATGACTGTTTTAACTGCAACCTTTACCGCATTGGGCTTCACCAGAGGGACCTCCGGTGAAGCCTGTCTGATGAGCTCTGTGGTGAAGTGACTGGTGGATGATGTTTGCTGTCCACCTTGTTGCAGAAGCCGTGGATGGTCTTGGGATCTGCAGCCGCCGTGGCTCTGACTGCAGTGACCGTGGCGGTGCTCTGCAGGACCTGAGGACCACACACACACACACACACACAGACACACACACACACACACGCACACACGCACACACGCACACACACACACACACACACACACGCACATGCACACGCACACACAGACACAGACACACACACACACACACACACACACGCACACGCACACACACACACACCTGTGTACTCATCGTTAGCTTCCTCCACACTGAGATCTAAGACAGCTGCTGAGCATTGGTCTGAAGAGCTCAGCATTGCGTGGACCTCAATATATAATATAGGGTTACTTAAGTTAAGAAGCAGCTAAGTTAAGAAAACATTATATTGTTATTCATTACATTTTTTTTCGGACATCTGGGGAGATGTATAAATCTTTTTTTGTCATCGTACCTCCAGTGTTGACTGTATGACCTCACCTTACTTTTATTATCTCTCACTTCACATCACTTGTTTCATTATTTTATAGATGGCTCAGTTTAATATTTAGCTGCTGTTAACACAACGTGCACCAAGCAAAGCTAATAACCCATTATACAATGCATGAATACTTCTCCCTAGTGAAGGATTAATGAATCTCATATCATAAGAACTGTCAACTAAGTCAACTTAGCTTTTGGGGCGCTCTGCTTCCCTCATGTGTGAGATGCACGCTTGCTGGGTTTCGCTTTAAACAAAGTATAAGTTGTGTCTCAATGATCTCTGGTATCTTCCTCTGAACATCGACCAGAGAAGTGATAACCAGCTCTACTTCAGACGTCGTGGTAAATGTGTCTCACAGGAATGAACAACAGATCTAGATGAAGGTCAATTGGCTTCCTTGCTCTTTGAAGATAAGAATGTTTGTGGGATTTGTAGTTTTTGGTTGTTCCTATTGTCCGTCAGTGACTTTTCGGAGACAGCTACAACAAAGAAACTTTATCTTTGATGCCATTTATGTAGCAATCAGTGGCTATGTTTGTGTGGAGTGGCTTTTACCCATGCTGATAACAATACCCAGTTTAATGGCATGTTTTTATCGGTTAAAGGATATTTGTTGATATTACACAATTCAACTGATGGCAGTGCTCATCGCCACTGTTTTATGGTGTATGGGAGTAATGAATAACTAGGCCTGAAAATCAGATATGATTCCCATTCACGATTTGCTTGAATATTGGATTACATCCCAAATGACATACTTTGGAAAGATCTCTTCTCCAGATACATGTTTATCATTTGGAAACTGAATTCATCCCTGTAAATAATTGTAGAGTTATTTTGTAAACAGAAGGATATGTTGTTAAATTGTTAAAACCACTATTGTTAAAAACTACCAGTTTGTCTAAAACACATGTGTTCACCCCATTAAAGATTAAAATACAAAAAAAAATCCTTGTTGTACTCTGTGTCTGTGACACAGTGTGAAGCCCAGAAGGATGCTCAACTTTACCAAGAGATGACTGGGATGACTGCTGATTAATGCTTGCTGTTTAATTAATAATTCTGTAATCCGACACATTTCACAAAATCATTATTGAATTATTGAATTGATTGATACACTGCTGAACAATGCAGTCATGTTCCCATTATATGACATTTAGCTATCTGATCACTAAGCTATAACTTAGGAGACATTCAACCTCTGTGTCAAACTCCTATGGAGCCACCTGACCATACCTCATGTAGGTATGTAGGGTAGACACTGAGCGCAGACCACACCTTGGAGTGGCGTTGGCGACAACAAGCTGTAATGCAGACTGTAGCAGCAAGGTGGCTTCACTGGCTGCTCCATCACCAGGACACACTGGAAGTGGTTTTCAGGAGTTTTGCAGGCACAGCAGGTGTGTGGAGTGTGTGTGTGGTGATGACTGCTTTATTCTGTGCTCCCCTGCTGGGCAGCCCCAGAGTCTCATCAGTTGGACTGGGGCCTAGTGAGGCTGCTTAAGACAACCATCACAACAACCAAGCCCATCTCAGGCTACAACCAATTCTAATGATCAAAACCTAAAAGGCGTTTGTGATCCAGAGGATATGCCCTGCATGGGATGATGAGGTGTTCTCCTCTACCGCGTGTCCTAGATGGGATGAACAAGACGAGCCAGAGCGTGCTGCAGAACTCTGTCCATTTATTCTGCTCCAGTTTGTATCTGGGTCAGGTTTGATAGCAGAGTGCTGCAAACATGCTTCCCTACGCTTTGCAGAGTCCTAATAATCATATCTGATCAGGACGTAATGCCTAAAATATGACCATGTAAAATATGTTGTGATTTGGCTGGTCCTTTAATAGAACATGCAGTCATAAATGACCAAAGAATGGTTAGGAAATATTGCATGGATATGCATATCATTATACACAGTCAGAGACATACAGCATTAAGCATTATTTTCCTGAACATTATACATGTCCTGTAAGGAGGAGGCTTTGGTCGATCTGGTCAATCAATCAATCAAAGACTAGAGATTCCAAATCAAGACCACCATTGGAATCAGGAGTCTCTATGGTCAAACATGTAAAAGGGACATTATGATGTGTTGGAGAGTACACCCTGACCCCATGTGGTAGTTCAAAGCACTGTGAGGGACTGTTTGTTGTGACAGTGTTTTCAAGTCATTCATTTTGATGAGCAATACAACTGTGTGAGCTGATTTGGAGTAAAGCTTGTCAAACAGCCTCATTGGTGGGTCTGCTGTAGCAAAGGCTGTTTGTGAAATACCTTCCCAATAGACTCTGAGGTCCTGGTCCCACCCAGGGGGGATATACTGTATATATAGTGTCATTTTCCAGCTTGGGATGAATAAAGTATTTCTATTCTATTCTATTCTATATTCAGTATTCTCCTTTTCAACCATGTTAACCAAAGCCTGACCACACACAGGACCCTCCCTCCTTTCTAGCTTCCCATCCTGATTGCTCCCAGATATTTGGAACTTCCACCCTTTACTGGAATTTGAATGATTGGGTGGTGGGAAACAAGTTGAGCAACACACACATGGCCTTACCTAACCCCCACACCCAACCCTAACCTAACCCTAACTAACCATAGCTGAAGAGAAATGATTGTTTGATTGATGAAATGTCACCAATGTGCTTCTGACTCTTCTGTTGCTGGCGACAAAATATGGTACGACATAGCTTCACACCTTGTGGCGTATAATTGTAAATGGAAATGAAACACACAAATATCGTTAAACCCAGGACAATAGATCAAGCTCGTCTGCCTGTGTAGCATGTGTGTGTAGTGAGATCTCACTTTCTGTATGCACATGCCTTGTTTTCAAAGTATTTCTGGCGGTCTGTCTGTTGAATTTAAGAGGATAAGCAATCATTTGATTATATGCTTAAGGGTGGATTGTCTGACATCATTGTATGATCTGCACGCTCACTTTAAATAATTGACTGAATAACAAAGTGCCCTGGTTGCACACATTGCATGTATCAATCAATACACAACGCCAGACCACATAGCCAGCCGGTGTTCTCACCAAGGGCATTTGAACAGAAGTCTGTATCACATGTATAATCAGCCAGAGGTAAGATAAGTGCAAAGTGTTTTATTTACTTAGTTTCTGCAAAGATCTGCAGGGTAAATGATTTAATTATATGCGTGCATTTAGAGCCATCAGTTCAGACTTCAGCATTTGTGTCAGCTCAGGACAGAGGATATATGAAGAGGTAAACATCTGAATGAGTAGGTAAGAACATTTTCCAATTTAGCTTAATATAAGAAGTATGTGAAAAGCTGCTTCTCTACATTAATAAAAAGGGATGATTATACTTTCACCACTACTCACACTACTGTGTTCTGTTTGAAAACATATTTTATGCTATAAGATGTAAATGTTGTAAATATTCTGAGGCATTCTGTAGCAGTCGAACATTGACATGGCTAATTTACTAATATTTGACATTCTTTTTTGCGGCAGGAGCACCATGGCTGCTGATCTAGATGTGCTGAACCTGTTTGTAATTGCTGGTGCAACCCTGGCAATTCCTATTCTGGCTTTTGTTGCATCCTTTCTTCTTTGGCCCTCAGCACTCATTCAAGTATACCACTGGTAAGACATGCAGTGTACTAGTGTTGTTACCATGGTTTTATGATATGAGCAGATTTCGCCCCCGATCTGAATTTGGCCTTGGGTCCAGAGTTCCTAGCCAAACCTATATGCCAACTGGGTCTGACTTTCTTGCCATTTATCTTGAATTCAAATCAAAATTCAATTTGATCAACAGTAAAAGTTTATTTTATGAAAATAAGACAATATGTGTGTGTGTGTGTGTGTGTGAACTATATAAACTAGACTAACAATATAAATGACTCTATTTCTATGTTGCAGGCCTACTATGTAACTCAGTGACATTAGTGTACCTGTGTAAAGCCCTTGCCCTAGGCCTATGTATGCATGTGGTTGAAGTGTAGATTTTTAAGTTGATTTGCAAATATTGATATTTCCAATACAATCCTAATTAAGGAAATAAACATTAATGAATCCAGGGGATCCACGCTACTCTGTGCATGTGTGAGAGAGTGTGTGTGTGTGTGTGTGTGTGTGTGTGTGTGTGTGTGTGTGTGTGTGTGTGTGTGTGTGTGTGTGTGTGTGTGTGTTAATGTTATGTGTGAATGCAACACAATGAACAATACAGACGGACCTCCTGTTCAGGTACTGGAGAAGGACCCTGGGCTTACAGGTGCGCTACGCTGACTGCGGTGGCTACCGGTTCTGTTACTCCTGCAGGGGGAAGCCGGGAATGAGGCCCTCCATCCTTCTGCTGCACAGTTTCTCTGCTCACAAAGACACGTGGCTCACTGTTGTTAAGGTAACAGGAAGACACAACAATGGGACATTAACTTTCATGTCGGACCTGGACTTCCCACTGTGTTATAGCAGGACTTGTATTAGGATACAGACCCCAACAACTGTAAGGGGCCTAGTTACACTTTGTTTCCTGTTCCGTTATGGAGATATTCCACCAAAGAGAAACTGAGTCACTCAGATGGCTTCCAGAAGGGTTTTGAATGAGTGTGTTTCTACAGCGGCCATCCTACACCGTGTTCATTTGTTGTTTGAATCTTGAATCTTGTATCTTGAATCTAAAAATCTTTAAAGACACTTTTTTCGGGTTAGGGTTTACAATGGTTTACAGTAACTCAATATGGCGTATGTCTAAAAAAGTATCCCGTGATGCATTCTGATGTACAAGCCCTATATATACAGAACTAGACCTGACATAAATCTCAAGAATCCCTTCTGTGACATTTTGCTTTTCCCTACAACTTCCCCCACAAATGTTTTGGATTCTAAAATCTAAATAGACATATCAGCATTCTAAATGTCCACCTCCCCCACTTTGTGCTTCAGTATCTACCCAAACATCTGCACATTCTCTGTGTGGACATGCCTGGCCATGAGGGGACAACCAGAACCAATACAGAGGATTATTCTATTCAAGGACAGGTCAGAAGGATCCACCAGGTATGGATGGCATTTTTACTTTTGTCTCTTTCAAATACAGCATATCTTTTTTTTAAAGCCACTCAACAACAATAATATATGCCTAATGGACTTTTTGCACCATTTGATTGATATCATACAGCTCAATTCATTTTCCTTCATCATGTAGTTTGTGGAGGCCATTCACTTGAACAGGAAGCCCTTTCATTTAGTGGGAACCTCAATGGGTGGCAGTGTTGCTGGGGTCTATGCAGCCAGCTATCCAGCAGATATATGTAGCATGACACTCATTTGTCCAGATGGTAAGTCCACATGATTTAATCTGTGAAAATCTGTGAAAAAAAAATACAATCAAATGTATTGTTGTCCATGATTAGTTGACTGGTTGGAGTCCTATCAGGGCTTTTTGGGGGAATATGACATTTCTTGAACTTCGACCCACAGGTGTAAAACATTTATCTGAAACCAAATTTGACAACCATCTACAGGACCTCCAGTATAACCAGTATACATTAAACATCCCACTGATCCCAACCACAACACAGGAGATGGAGGACATGTTCAAACTGTGTTCCCACGTTCGCTTCAAGATCCCTCAGCAGGTCAGTTCCACAAGTGACTGTGGATTCTCTTGAATCTTGAATCTTGAAGTAAAATAATGTTTGAAGCATAGAGATGTAGACTCAACTAAAATATTGTTCATACAAATCATTTTTTTATCCATTGTTTAGATTCTTCAAGGTCTGGTAGATGTCCGACTCCCTCACAATGATTTTTATGAAGAAGGTTGGTGGATTACTAATGGCCCATCAACCATACTCCCTTGATGTTAGTGAAGTTAATTCATTTATTCTTAACTTATTTATTATTTTTAATTTATTTATTATTTTAAGTTTTCATGGAACTTATCAGCGAAAGATCAAGATATGCCTTACAAGAACACTTACATCTGATTTCTGCACCTCTACAAATAATATGGGGCAAACAGGACCAGGTATGATACAAATGTGTTGCTTTACTTCACTTTAAAACTGGGTTTAAAATGCATTACATTAATTCCAGGTTTTTAATTCAACCATTTTGCCAGGTGGTGGATGTCTCCGGCGCTGCAGTCATTGAAAAACAAGTACCAGGGTGCAGAGTGGACCTGCTGGAGAACTGTGGCCACTCTGTGGTGATGGAAAAGCCCCGTCGGACAGCAAAACTCATATTAGAGTTTATCATCTCAAAGCAAAATACCACCAAGAAGTCCTCGTGAAATATAAACCATATAAACTAAACTAATCAAATAAATTATTCAATTTTTAGACTTAGTAAAATACGTGGCCTATGTGTTGCCTACTACGTTGGCCTACTGTATCTCAGTGACATTAGTGTGTAGGCCTACCTGTGTAAAGCTCTTGCCGTAGGCCTATGTATACATTTGGTTGAAGTGTAGATTTTTAAGTTGATTTGCAAATATTGATATTTTCAATACAATCCTAATTAAGGAAATAAACATTAATGATCCAGGGGATCCACGCTACTCCGTGTGTGTGTGTGTGTGTGTGTGTGTGTGTGTGTGTGTGTGTGTGTGTGTGTGTGTGTGTGTGTGTGTGTGTGTGTGTGTGTGTGTGCGCGCGTGCGTGCGTGCGTGTGTGTGTGTTGCACCAGTCGTCCTGTCCAGGGCTCTTCTTCATGCTGCCCTCAGTAAGCCGTGTCTAGGCCGCAGCACCCAGAGCTGAAGGCTCATTGCAGAAGAAAAAGGTGCTGGTAACCACTTTTTATGTAGGTCTTATTTAGGCCAACGTTTATATCATAATGCCCAATTAGCAAGCAAGTAGCTAACACGAGCTAACGCTATTTAGCATCTACTTTCTGAGAAGCTATCCAGCTGGAACTACTGTTAGCACAGACAATACTGCACGATAACCTAATGCATTTCTTGTCGCTAAAATCGCGTTCTTCAGTCAATGCCCAAACGGCACCTCGTGTAAGTTATCATTCGTGAATACCATGAATGTATTATTATTATATATATTCATGTGATGACAATGTGCATCGCATGCTAGGCTAGCCTGTTAGCTTCATCAGTCCTCGTTGAATCGCTGACTTGTGTTGCATCGTATCGTTGAATTGAACGTGAGTTTAACTACAAGTTTAACTACTCGGTGGCATAGTCCAACAGCAGCCAATACAATGTCGTAGTTCATTAAGATGTACAAGACGTTCACGTCACTCATTTCAAACTTCAGCAGATCCGGGTGTGACATGCATACACCGTGGCACGGGAAGAAATAACGCTGAGTTAGTACTGAGTTACTACGAAGACCACCTCCTGAGTTAACAAGGTAACACTGACTACGAAGACCACCTCCTGAGTTAACAAGGTAACCCTGACTACGAAGACCACCTCCTGAGTTAACAGGGCAAGATGAGGAAGCTGCTATGAATAACATTCAATAATAATATACTTGATTATTAAAACCAATGCTAGAATTGTGTTTTGACTTTATTTTGTACTTTATTCAGAATCACCATCGGTTAAGGATCTGACCGTGAAGTGGGTATCTTGGTTTACAAATGGAGAATGGAGATTGGGGCCATAGGGTAAGTTTAATAGCAAATCATATTTCTAATGAATTCCACGTTGACAGCCATTACAAAGTACATCCCTTCCCCTCAGTTTTTTATATTTAGAGGCTACGCAACAGCTATGGCCCAAAATGAATCAGGCTGGTATTGACCCTTTTTCTCCAATACAATATGACATGCTCTGTCCTCTGTTTAGATGAGCAGTCCTGTTACATTGAATGTTGGCGGCCATCTTTACTCCACCAGCTTATCAACCTTGCAGCGCTACTCCGACTCCATGCTGGGTGCCATGTTTCGCGGAGACTTCCCTACAACCCGAGACTCAAAGGGGAACTACTTCATCGATCGTGATGGAACCCTGTTCCGCTACATCTTGAACTTTCTCAGAACGTCTGAGCTGACGCTTCCCGTTGACTTCACCGAAATAGACCTGCTGAGGAAGGAGGCCGACTTCTACCAGATTGAGCCGTTGATCCAATGCCTTCATGAGCCCAAGCCCCTGTATCCTCCCGACATATTTGAGCAAGTTGTAGAACTCTCGAGCACGAGGAAACTCTCAAAGTATTCCAACCCTGTAGCCGTGATAATCACCCAGCTCACCATCACCACCAAGGTACATTCGCTGCTGGAAGGAATCTGCAAAAATTTCACAAAGTGGAACAAACACATGATGGACACCAGAGACTGCCAGGTGTCCTTTACGTTCGGGCCGTGTGACTATCACCAGGAGGTGAACCTGCGGGTGCACCTGATGGATTACATCATGAGGCAAGGCTTCACCATCCGGAACACGCGGGTTCATCACATGAGTGAGAGGGCCAACGAGAACACGGTGGAGCACCACTGGACCTTCTGCAGACCGGCGCGCAGAGCCGAGGACTGACCTATGACATCACTGGACCGTCTGAGGACTGAGCTATGACATCACTGGACCTTCTGAGGACTGAGCTATGACACCAGTGCTGCTTCAATAGCAGATATTAGTCAATAAGTCTGTATAATAGTGTAAATATAGTGCACCACAGTATGATATATATAAGGCACACAACCTTGACCAATAATAATCATTTATGGAAATACACTTCAATTCTGTGAAATTATCAAAACTTTATTTGGGGAACCTGATGATAAACTGCAGTACAGCTAAGCGCATAGAAACATGGATGGGGAAAAATACATGCAAAAACATTTTGATTGAGTTTCATATCAGTGATAATGAAACAATGCATATGCAATGCATTTTATGTATATTTTGGTTTTGGGCTATTGCAAATTAACATAAACGACAAGGTCATGGACAAAAAAGAAGTCTTAGAATAGTTGAATATCACTGTTAGTGTCTAAAGTATTTTTTTACACCTGGTCTAGTCCAAAAACATTTGATAAAGCCACGATAAGCAAACTCATTGTTTCAATTAATAAATGTGATGATTGGTTTCTCTGGTTTTCATTAGTTTAACATGGCTCGGTGTAGTATGTTTGTCGATGGTTCTATGGTTCTTTGGATGTATCTGCACTAGGAATCACATTTCTTATGTTCATGTTCTCCTCAGAAAAATAAAAAACATTTGCATAATAATTTTAGTTGGTATTATTTTCAACAAAAATATTTTCATTAAATTAGGATTTTTAAGAGCAAGGTAAGCTGTAACAAATGGCACCAACTTGTATACAAACGAATGCAAATACCAAAATAAATATATTATTTATAGACATTTATTTCTATTTTATATCATTTGGTTATTTTAATAGTCTCTGAATACATCTATTCTAAACTACACATCTAACCACTTCTCATATTTCATTATCATCCATTATTATAGACATTTATTATCATTTGGTTATTGTAATACTCTGAATACATCTATTCTAAACTACACCACATCTACTTCTCATATTTCATTATCATCCATTATCCAATCTACAAACCGGGGCCTTCACTAGACCTCACATCTAGTAGAACATCCGGATATGCGTTAGAAAGCTAATATGGTGCAATTGTTTTTAGTACCTTAACCAGCCGCATTGACGTCTCTGGCCCCGCACTATTAACTCCACCCGTTTGGTTAGTGGCTGTCACAAAACGTACATTCCTTATCGTTTGTCGTCGTAAGAAGGACGTGATGTGTCGCTGCTGTGTAGTTCGCCAATAAATGTACATGGCAATTGTTGCTTAAGTTGCTGTCGGTTAAGAGCAATACATTAACGACGGGCCGCTGTTTAAGATGTTCCGTAATGCTCAAAACATGAAGTATATTCTCAGTCTTGTGCCGGGTAAACGCCGTCTTGGGACGTACAGATTCCTCCCGATATTCTTTTGCATCGGCGGCGTTATGGAGTGGATCATGATCAACGTGAGGATAGGAAGGGAGACATTCTGTAAGTATTAATATCCACCCCGTTTTCTAGAACAATCCAATGACCCACATCTCATCTACAAGGTTACATCGTCGCCATTTTACTGAACTCGGGAATCAAACGCGAATCCCATTTTCAAACGATTGATGAATGTATGTATGTCAGTAAATGTACGCACCCAACTCACATAACGTACGTAACTCATAAGGCACCTAACGCACCTAACTCACCTAACGCACCTAACTCACCTAACGTACGTAACTCACCTAACGCAACTAACTCACCTAACGTACGTAACTCACCTGCTCGAAATGCGTTGGCCAAAAGGTCGAATAAAATTGGGCATGTATCTCTCTGTATGTATGTATGTAATGTAAATGTAAATGTAATGTCATTTAATACATGTTCCCCTACTGTCGAGTTCCTCTTACCCGTTGCAGGGTGTCTCATGTCTGTCTATATGAATATACGCACAGGATATCTAACTTCTGTTTGTATCCATCCACAATGTTTTTTTTTGCCAATTTTATTGAGTTCTAATAATCATCCTTCTATTGTTTTGCCAGATGATGTTTACAGAAGAAAACAGTCAGAAAGATCATACCAGCAGAAGATTGCTGATGGCGTGATGGAAGTCAAGTAAATGTTGGACGTTGGAACAAAATGGTTTTAACATAACTATGGACTTAGTGCTCCGAAGGCTTGTTTACATCAAGCTGAAATAAAGACAATGGTGTAATGATGTATGGCAATATCTGGACATCCAAACATAGCTATCACTGTGGTGTATTACAATCATTGGATATATATTGCCTCATCATTTTTGTAAATATTTATTACCAAAAGTGGTAATAAATGTATTACCAATTACTCAACATGTTGTTCCTTGTCATTTTTTTCTCTGCTTGCAAATTTTTCACCACATCGGAAATCTATGAAATGATATATAAGTGAATGAGGAAACAGAAAAAACGCTGAACATATACGATACATAATGTTAATAGAAAATGAGAAAGAGGACCCTTTAAACTGGAGGACCAATGAATTTATCTCTCCGATTTCACAAAGGGACTTTCTACTAAATAATGCTGATCACGTATGCCTCAGGGTTAACAGCTGTGCTTTGGTTATAGAATGCTTTAGTGGTAATGTCCAGTTGGAAGATTCCGCAGACAGATGAAGCTGTTTGGGTGTTGACCTAAGACAAGTGGGTTCCCATCCAGTCTCACATCTTCCATGGTATCTCGAATGTAATGAGTGGTGTTGCCTTTGCAAAATGTCTCATCAGTAATTGTATTGATTTTGTTGTTCTGTAGCAGGAGAGAAAACATATGTACTATGTCAGGAACAAAGACCATTTAAAACATGTTCAGATGAATACCTGGTAGAGAGTTTTCTTCATCATGAACTTACATTGAGGTGAACAACTTGGAGAGACTCTGGAAGTTGTGGTATTACTTCCAGTTGATTGTTTCCAATGTATAGATAAGCCAGTTTGGAAAGTTTCTGTGCACAAGACATTGATTAACATTTCAGATTGACTCATTTACTTTTTAACTGAATTTGCAGCTTGGTACAGTAAGTGAGACCGTGACTCCTAACCTTTTTGTATCACGTCTTACCTTGAAAGCATTGGACTTCACACCCTTGGACCTAAGAAGGTTGAAATTGGCATTCAGAGTCGTTAGTTTATTCGGTAGCATTGGCAGTTTGGTTAGTTTGTTCTGCGCCAGATAGAGTTCTTCCAGGTTGGACAGTTTGGAAAAAGCCCCATCTTCTATCTCACTGATTATGTTTCCGGTCAGGTCAATGACTTTTAGTGTGACTGAAAAGAAAGAAGGAGTGCCAAACATATTGTTAATTTGAGGTTGCCCAAAATATTGTCATTGATGCAAATCATAAGGAACCAACATTAACTATAATTCATTTACCTAAATCGGCAAAGTCTTTGTTTTTGATCTTCTTAATCTTGTTGTAGCGTGCGTAAAGATATCCTGTTTCCCTGGGCAGTGCTGGAATGGCTTCCATTTGGGGAGAAGTTTCCTCACAGTACACGGATCCAATCAGGCATACACAAAGCAGACACGTGGGCAGCCCTGAATTGTATTATTTAGTGGAAAATATCTATCAACATTGAAAAGGGATATTTTCAAAGAAAATGCCCAATTCTACACATATCGGATTATAGCCGTTGTTAATCTAATATCATTTGGAGATTTTTGTTTTGTACTTATTTTTTGTTTTTTGTCTGCAAATTACATTACCAGCAGCATCTGGTTCTGCTGGGAGGTCTTGAGGGAACTCAGGAATGGTCACAATGTCTTCCTGCAAATATACAGCACATCTTGAAGGTATTACATATTTCAGTGGCAAACATTCGGCAGTTCTACAATAGCTGAAATTCAAAGTCAATGTCAAAGTCAAAGTAGCTTTATTGTCAATTCCTTCACATGGCAGGACATACAAAGGAATCGAGAGTATGTTTTTCACCCTCCCACGGTGAAACAGATAAAGTGCGCAGGCACAACAGGCAGGACAAGACATTCCTAATACTAAAACTAAAGTAAACCTACAGATAAGAAAGAAAGATAAAAAAAAGACAATACAAGTAGTAAAATTAAATATGCAATGTGCAATGTCGAACAATGCATTTAATTAATTGTCAGATTTTGTTACCTTAGGTGCCCTTGCTTCAATGTATCCATTCTTGGCTGGAGAACATTGCACTAGTAATGGAACCATGAGAATTACACAGATTGACATCCTCACGGGCATTGTCTCTAAATATCCTATAAGGAAAGGCTTCTGAAAAGGCAGCTGTTTGCAGGGTTGCGTTTTGGCATACTTGTGATCAGGAAAATCTTTCCATGCAGTTTTTATTAAGCTTCCAGTAGACTTTTATGTAAAAAAGGAAAGCAGAATTTAACTCAATATTTGCTGTTCTTCTCTGTACTTTTTGATAATGTAGTTGTATTTTGCATGTAAAAAGACTATATAAGATTATACAATTATACTGGGATAGTTAACTGGGAATAGTTAACTAGGAATAGCTTCTCTCCATGTGACTGAGATATTGAGGTGATCTAAAAACTGAAGTTATTACAAACTTTGGTAGCAGGCAAGCGGACAGCCATACTAAAAAAGATTCAAACGATCCTCAGTTATTTCTAGGGTGCATTATAGAACTCAGATTCAAACGATCCTCAGTTATTTCGGGTATGTTATAGAACTTAGATTCAAATCATCCTGTTGTTCTCTAGGGTGCATTATAGAACATAGATTTTAAATGATCCTCAGTTGGAAAAAAGGAACAATGGAAAAGGACTGCAAGCAACACTGGGAATTGAGCCAATATGCTGAATTCAGTTTTTTTCCTGATACTTGTGTTTGTAGGTTTTTCCTTCGTTAAATAATTGCATTTCAGAGTAATTCTTTAAAAACTGTGTGTGTGTGTGTGTGTGAGAGAAGGAGAGAGAGAGAGAGAGAGAGAGAGAGAGAGAGAGAGAGAGAGAGAGAGAGAGAGAGAGAGAGAGAGAGAGAGAGAGAGAGAGAGAGAGAGAGAGAGAGAGAGAGAGAGAGAGAGAGAGAGAGAGAGAGAGAGAGAGAGAGAGAGAGAGAGAGAGAGAGAGAGAGAGAGAGAGAGAGAGAGAGAGAGAGAGAGAATTGTCATGTCTGTGCAATGTTGTAAAGACATCATATTACATTGAGATCTACATAAACATTGTGCCCTCACACAATTACCACTTTTCAGACTTAAACAAATGAGTGGCCTGGACCTGTCACTTCACTGTCTATGGTCATGCATGCATGTCGTGGAAACTGGAAAGGAACGATGAAAGGAACAACAGGTTTTTGGAATGTAGTGGAGTAAAAAGTAAGGTTTTCCCCTACGAAATGTAGTTGAGTAAAATTATAGATACAAAATAATGATACTCAAGTAAAGTACAGATACGCTAATAAGTTACTAATGTACGGTAATGAATTGCTTGTGCTTCTTTACTGTGCACCACTGACTGTCTCCCCACTCCTAAACTATCTCCCCACTCACAAACTGTGTCCCCACTCCTAAACTATCTCCCCACTCACAAACTGTCTCCCCACTCCTAAACTGTCTCCCCACTCACAAACTGTCTCCCCACTCCTAAACTGTGTCCCCACTCCTAAACTATCTCCCCACTCACAAACTGTCTCCCCACTCCTAAACTGTCTCCCCACTCCCAAACTGTCTCCCCACTCCTAAACTATGTCCCCACTCCTAAACTATCTCCCCACTCCCAAACTGTCTCCCCACTCCTAAACTATCTCCCCACTCACAAACTGTCTCCCCACTCCTAAACTATCTCCCCACTCACAAACTGTGTCCCCACTCCTAAACTATCTCCCCACTCACAAACTGTCTCCCCACTCCTAAACTGTCTCCCCACTCCCAAACTGTCTCCCCACTCCTAAACTGTCTCCCCATCCTAAACTGTCTCCCCATCCTAAACTGTCTCCCCACTCCTAAACTGTCTCCCTATCCTAAACTGTTTAACTGTCACTGACAATATACTCAGCAGTCACCATCTCAGCAGAATAGGACTCCAGTTTTGTTGATACAGTTGATTACTTTGGGATACAAGATTTGTAAACAAGCCTGTTTCAACATCACATCCTTGCATTTGACAGAAGATGCTTGATGTTATACTGGTGTGTGAACAATTGTACATGTTTATATTAAATTGAATATCCAATGTTTTTAAGTACTGTTAAGTATTAAGAGTAGTATTGTTACCAATGTCTTGCATATATTTAAGATGCTTTCCCTCCGTAGTGACACTCGCTAAACATGATAGACAACTCAGCAAGTTCACTCTCTCAATAATGTTAAAATCTCTAGTCTCCTCATATGGTATTAGTATGCTCATATCTTGGGAATCATGATATTGTGTTGAATAAATCA
Organism: Urophycis tenuis; assembly: GCA_036785325.1. Lineage (NCBI taxonomy): Eukaryota > Metazoa > Chordata > Actinopteri > Gadiformes > Phycidae > Urophycis > Urophycis tenuis. Next base: position 13,741,972 of record JAXIVH010000006.1, on the reverse strand, counting down.
AATTGTATTTGTGGTATCACTTTGCAATATGGGTACATTAATTAACAAATAATTACAATGACTTAATTCAGTGATAAGCATCAACGAACAATTGCATTAACATTACATTACATTTGTGGGGTTCAACATGTGGACAGTTGGGGATCGAACCACCAACCCCCCGGTTAGTGGATGACCTGCTCTACCCACTGAGCAATGCCGCCCCATACAATAACAAATGGTCTGGCTATTATTTACCATTTGTTTTCATGTTTACTAACGGTGTCCATGTTTACTGAGGTATTAAGTTATGATTTATGAATAAGGTTTACCCTAATCAACTACCACTAACCCCTATGCTAATGCTGTATAATAATACTTATTACTGCATTAACGAATGGTAACGAAGGGTTCATTGATGGGCCCTTCTCGTACAGTATTCCTGTGTTGGTGGACTGATGTTGCATAATGCAGACAGGAGGAAACCAGCCTCAAGGTACCGGAAGTGCTGCTGCCCTGAACGAGACGCCGAGCAACACGGAGGACGGAGGCTCAATCGTCCAGAGAAAAAACAAGATTTAAAGTCGCCAATATATTAAGTGTGGTAGGCTTTTAACCGTTTAATTCTCTGTTTGTGAATGGGGTTATATGCATGTTAATGTCGACGTCAAAGCTTGCGTCTTTACTATTGGAGTGATGTGGAGAAGCTACCGTGCTAGGTGCTCATGGTAGATGCTGGATAACGGTGGCTAACGGCTAGCTTGCGTTCGGATTCGGATTCCACGACACTTTGTTCCGTTGGCTCGTATTCCAGACAGCCGTTCTACAATTATTGACGTTGACTTATATCTTTAAATATGCTAACGGTCCTACGAGTAAGGTATCTCGTATCGATGGATTAAAAGAACGCTAATCTATTTGATGGGCCGACATTTGGAGTTTGGAGCGGGTCAGCCATTGCTAGCTCGGGCCTAGCCTGTGGCTCCATCACGGAGGCTCGGCCCGCTGTGTACCGCCGTGGTTCGGCTTTTGAAACCAACCCATTCAGTAGAAATGAGGTGTGGTTTGGCTTTTTAAACCAACCCATTCACTAGAAACGAGGTGTGGTCCTGTGATGGATGCTTTGTAAACCAACCCATCCACTAGAAATGAGCGCTGCCACCCGAGGGTTCCGCACAGTCCGGTTCTGAAACGTTAACTTAGTGTAATGTTACGCCAAATGTGGACCATCGACTAGCCGTCTGCTGTGCGGGCGACCCGGGGCCTCCGAACCGGTCCCGGAGGCGACCCGGGGCCTCCGAACCGGTTCCGGAGGCGCCGGGGAGGCTCGGTTTAGGAAATGGTAACGGCGATAAACGAGCCAACTAGGCCTCATTGTTTGGCTAGATCAAGCATATTATCGTTATAGTTACTTAAAACATTACATTATTTTTTATGTAGCTTCCTCGATCATAAAGGCGTCGATGCCGTTGAGATTGTTAACAAAATAATTGGATCAAACGGTTGGTTCGTCTACTTACTACTAACGTTACTAGTACTGGGTTACGTCAATGTTGTACATGCCTATGAAATTGTATTTTCGCGTACATAATACAAATACTTATTTTTATTCCCTGAGCCTTGCCAAGTCCATACATGTTATTTAAAAATGATCAATATTTTAGACATACATGTCATTGTTGGTATTGACTGACCACTATTGTGATGGTTCGGGCCCCAACAGACTAGATCATGGACAAGACGGACCTGGTACAGCAGGCCAAGCTTGCGGAGCAGGCTGAGCGCTACGATGATATGGCTAGTGCCATGAAGAGTGTAACGGAGCATGGCTTGGAACTCTCCAACGAGGAGCGCAACTTGCTCTCCGTTGCCTATAAGAATGTGGTCGGGGCGCGCCGTTCATCTTGGCGTGTAATCTCCAGCATTGAGCAGAAAACTGAGGGCAATGAAAAGAAGCAGGAGATGGCCCGGGGCTACCGGGCAGATATTGAAACGGAGTTGCAGTCCATCTGTAACGAAGTGCTAGTAAGTTCTGTAAATTACTATCTATTTTTTTTTTAACCTAATTATGTATAATACATCTGATACATACAATGTACTTTGACTCTTAAGGCTGTGCTCCTTGTTTCTAGGCACTCCTGGACAAGTATCTGATTGATAATACAACTGCTGCTGAAAGCAAGGTCTTCTATCTGAAAATGAAAGGGGATTATTTCCGATACCTTTCGGAGGTGGCAACCGGTGACGCCAAGAAAGGTATGTTTTCATATATATATATATACATACACACACACACACACACACACACATACACACACGTATAAAAACAAACCTAAATTATGACCAGTGAATGTAGCCTGTTAATGTTGTGTATTCTTTCCCATGTAGACACGGTGGAGAACTCTCAACAAGCCTATCAAAATGCTTTTGACATCAGCAAGAACGACATGCAGCCCACACATCCCATTAGGCTGGGTCTGGCCCTCAACTTCTCAGTCTTCTTCTATGAAATCCTCAACAGCCCGGAAAAGGCCTGTAGCCTGGCGAAGACGGTATAAACACCTTTTAATGCTAATGTTGGTAGAATAGCTTTTACATTTCAATACATCGATGGTAGATGATGTTAACGGCTTCGGGAGAGTTTTTTGTTTTCACACCAGTGGATGTTGTTCTGGGAACACTGGAGAACACTTGAAGACTTCAAGGCCGGCAGAGATCTCTGCTGCAAAATCACATTTTTATCATCTGATAATTTTTTCCTTTTAATTTCTAAAGCCGCTCAATTCGTTAAAACAAATGTTATTTTAATAATGCAACAAACTAAACTGCAATATCAGGTAGAATAGCTGTGTGGACTACAGTGGCTTTGGGGTCCACTTAGTAGGTACATTGAAGCCTGCCTCTTATGGCTTCAATGTACCTACAACCTTCCCAACACACATGGCTGAGAGAGTCAAATTAGGTGATTTGAAAATTATGCAGAGAAGATTTTATGATATTACACAGCAGGACTAGCACTGTTGGCCTGAAGAACACAGAAGTTTTTTCTACTGCCCATTCACACCTTCACACTAATCCTTGGCATACCAAGGATTAGTACTGCAGAGATGGCCAAGGGAAGTCCAATAGATGGCACTAAAGCAACACTTACTGTTGCTATTCAACTTCTGGACTGAGCGGAGCTCCCTTATTTTATTTTTCCTTATTTTACCTCATTATTTTCTTGCCGACAACAATCATTTCAAGCTGTGGCGGCCATGTCAACCTGTGGGCATTGATTGAGGCTATACTAACATTTCAAGACCAGTCTAAAATTGTCCCCGCTTACTTCCATATTTGAACCCCTGATTTGATTTATTTTCAGGCATTTGACGAAGCCATTGCTGAACTTGACACTTTGAATGAAGATTCCTACAAAGACAGCACCCTGATCATGCAACTACTAAGGGACAACTTGACTGTGAGTTGAATGGTCTTCGTGTTTTGTCCTTGTCCATGGTCTTCACCTCCTTGTTCCCTTCATCTTAATGTTCTTTTCTCCCCACAGTTGTGGACATCAGAAAACCAGGGAGACGAGGGAGAGGCCGGAGAAGGGGAAAACTAATGAAATTGCACTGTTAATCCACCTACACTCTTGATCTTAAACACAGCTTATATTCATCCCCTCTGCTCCCCCAAACCCTTCCCCTTCTGTATGAGAAGCAGACTGAATTGCTCCAGACCAACTAGTTTACCCCTCTCAGTTCGCTGGGAGGTGACAGGTCCATGTCGCAGTATTTCTTTTCTTTTCTTTTGGCTTTGTGTGGATGCGTTTGCAAGGTTGTGTGTGACTTGGAGAGGAACTTGATGTGACTGGTTGTGAGTGACGTGGGGAGGGGACACTGGTTGTGAGTGGTGTGGGGAGGGGACACTGGTTGTGAGTGGTGTGTGTGTTGGGGGAGGGGAGACTTCTAATCCTCCTTTATTCATTTTCCCACGCTAGTTTGTTGTGCATTTTCCATCCTTTTTTGTTACATACTCTTTGTGTGATTTTTCATGCAATTTACAGGTTTTCTGATATGGTTACTAAACTGGCAGTTGATTTTTTTTCACCTAACACTGTGATGCTATGTATTGAATACTTCACAGTCTAAATTGTTAATAATAAAAAAGGGGACACTGTACAATCCTGTATTTTACTAACTGCAATTCTGCTGTGAGCTCATACAGAAAGGAGGGGGGCTGTATTGTGACACTGGCATCTTGTTGATATTCTTTGATTACTTTCACAAAAGCGTTGATTAAGGGCCCTTTTAGACGCTCGTAACATTTCCTAAGACATTCCACTCTGTTAGACTGAAAGGCAGTGCTATTTTTAATTATTTTCAAAGTGTGGATTGTCCTAGTTTTACTCACTATTCAGGTGCTGCTTGAAATCGGCGCAAGAAAAAATAAGTGCTTCAATGTGGTCCATGTATTTCCCAGTTAGACTATCATGTGTATGTAAGCCTTGAATAATCTTTTATTGATGTTGATTGAAATTGTCTTTATCACACTGTATCAACCCTGCTTGCAAAATATTCCTCTTTAAATAGTTATTTTCTCTAAAAGTTTGGTGCCTGAATTTATCTTGCAGCCTCTTTTGTGTGCATGTATGTTGGGGTGTAGCAGCTATGTTCCAGTAGTATAAACAGTTATCTCTGAATCAAATTTAAAGATGAAACCAATTGGAGAAGCCCTTTCTAATGGAAGAAGTCCAGTGTCACAATACCATTTGTCACCACTACATTCCCCATACTGTAGTTGAAGACACCATTCCACATATAGCTGATGGTTTGTCTGCGCTGACAATGTTCCAATGAATTTGACGTTATTGAAAAAAAAAAGTAAATTCTCTGCTTGAAGAAAATGCAGTTAGTGAATGTGGAACAAAGTCTGTCTGTATATCGGCTATCTCAATTTGCTTTGTTTTTATTGACAAGTCTTCTGGTTAAAATTGCTTCTGTAACAGTCTATTACCCAGTGCACACACGTGGTTGTGAAAACTTAGAATAGCTCTAAAGCAATGGTGAAATGGAGATAAACAATGGTTGGTGTAATTCTAGATTTGTGTATGTATCTTTAAAATCATTCTAGTTTCACTATACGTGTAAGAAATAGGAAAGTGTCAAAGACCATTCAGTGAAATAAAGTTTCGTTTAAGATAAAAAGCAAAATGTCTTTCTTTCACCAAAGTAGGAGCAACAATGTCAAAGTCAAAGTTGCTTTTTTGTCAATTCCTTCACATGGCAAGACATACAAAGTAGAGAGGACGTGTCTCACCCTCCCATGGTGAAACAAAGTGCACAGGCAAAACAATGCAATGTTGCTTTGCTATTACATAAATCTAAATTGAGTGTTCCAAATAATTTATTTTATTTTGAAATAAATAGGCCTACAAGTAAACTTACAGCAAGTACGTTTTTGAAGTCCATTCCATTAACGGAGATGTTTTCGTTAGACTTGTCTCCACATGAGTGAGAAGCCAGTGAATTAGCGGCTTGGGCACCTGAGGATGGATAGGACAAATGTAGGAAAAATATTTAGACATGATGCTCGGGTTCGTGTCGGGCTCGATCACATCTGCGCCATTTGAATTTTTAAATTTACCCGCGCGTGTTGCGCTCATCTGACTGTTTGTTGACATTTCCAAATGCTTTGCAGCGGACTTTCAAAAAAACAGACGTAAATGTGTCATTAGTATGAAAAAAAAAAAAAAAAGACTAACTGTCGGGTTCGGACATAAAAGCTTGATGCCTGTCGGGCTCGGGTCGGGTTTAGTTACTGTTCTGTCGGACGCATGCCGGGCTCGGACAGAAAAGTCTCGGGCCCGATCGGCACACAGTACTCAGAACTATTTTCGCTTGCGTAGTTTAATCGTTGAGCTCACTGCCGTGTTCGATAACTAGCAGCACGCTCCGCGGCGGACCACTGGCAGGTGTTTCTCTGTGTAATTAAAATGAAAATATGCGTTTATTGTCGTGAGGTGACGCACCGAAGCCATACACGCCGTGGGCCATTTAACAGTAAGAAAAGTGAATTTCGGTAGCTTCTCTACCCGGGTCCCAAACCAACCTGAGTGGGTTGTTTTGATCGAATTGTTAGGACGTAGTTCGGATCATAACAAATAAACTAAACCACACGTAGCTTCACCGGATAACTGTTCAGGTTAGCGTCAGAGTGGTAGCTTCACCCGATACCTGTCCAAGTTAGCCTCAGAGTGGTAGCTTTACCTGCCAACTGTACAGGTCGGCGTCAGAGTGGTAGCGTCACCTGATACCTGTTCAGGTTAGCCTCAGAGTGGTAGTTTCACCTGCTAACTGTTCAGGTTTGCTTCCGAGTGGTAGCATCACCTGCTAACGGTTCAGGATAGCTTCAGAGGGGTAGCCTCACCTGCTAACGTTTCAGGTTAGCTTCAGAGTGGTAGTTTCACTTGCTAACTGTTAAGGTTTGCTTCCGAGTGGGAGCATCACCTGCTAACGGTTCCGGTTAGCTTCAGAGGGGTAGCATCACCTGCTAACGGTTCAGGTTAACTTTAGAGGGGTAGCCTCACCTGCTAACGGTTCAGGTTAGCTTCAGAGTGGTAGCATCACCTGCTAACGGTTCCGGTTAGCTTCAGGGAGGTAGCATCACCTGCTAACGGTTCAGGTTAGCTTCAGAGTGGTAGCTTTACCTGCTAACTGTTCAGGTTAGCTTCAGGGCGGTAGCTTCACCTGCTAACTGTTCACCGAGTGGAGTCGGTTAGCTTCACAGTGGAAATGGCTAACTTTTAGCATGCTTCTCCCAAACCTCCGCATTTCATTAATATCAGTTTTTACTTTAGAAAACCAAAATCAACAGTTTTGAGATGATGGCGTAAATATATATTTTTGGTCCATTATGGCAAGAAGGTCCAAACTTCGGTTTTAATTTGGTGTGAAATCCTGCAGTTACGATATCTTGGATTATTTAAAACATTCAGCGTAATAAACATAAATACACTCTTTAAATAATGAGTATTATTTTTTACTTTTTTTTTTTTTTTTTTTACATATACTGACAACCATGACAACCTACCGTTATCCTGTGTTCCTTTTTAAAATGTAATTTGACTCATTGCTGTCCAATGTTGGGCTGTCAGGGGAGATCTTATCAATAATTTCCAATAATGTTAAGTAGGTTTTTAATTAATCAACCCTACGTCTGATGCAAATTGGTATTGCAGTTGACGTCTACAAAACTCGTCCAAATATATTTTTTAATTGTTGGGCTAAGAGGCTGCTGACTTCAGAAAATTTCTGAGGACTTGCATGTATGATTTATTTCTTCTTTTAGTTGCAAGCCAAGATGAACTCTAATGGACCAGCGTACCCTCTAGCTTCATTGTATGTAGGGGACCTACATCCTGACGTCACAGAGGCAATGCTGTACCAGAAGTTCTCCCCTGCAGGGCCAATCATGTCCATCCGTGTGTGCCGTGACCTCATCACACGCAGGTCTCTGGGATATGCATACATCAACTTCCAGCAGCCAGCTGATGGTACAGTACACAAGGGCATTCACAGTTAGCGTTGCAGTGAAACATTCAGCTGAAAATACAAATGTAAATACATCTGAATATATAATAATGTATTTTAATGGTTACCATAGAACATGCTGGTATAGAATAACACTAATTAGAAAAAAAAACATTCTGCCTTAATCTTTATTTTTAATGTGTTCAGTATCATTCCACTATATTCTTTTTTTGTTTTAGCGGAGTGTGCGTTGGATACAATGAACTATGAAGTTATCAAGGGTGGTCCCATCAGAATAATGTGGTCTCAGCGTGACCCAGGACTGAGGAAATCAGGTGTGGGAAATGTGTTCATCAAAAACATGGATGACTCCATCGACAACAAGGCCCTGTATGATACATTCTCAGCCTTTGGGAATATTTTGTCCTGCAAGGTAAGTAGTGGCTTATGGCCATTTTTTATAACAGTGCTATTATTAGATTTAGTTGAACAATTGTAAAGGATTGGACATGTATACAATCCAATGCAAATGTATATGGTGAGTCACTTAGGGATGTGTTGGATTGTCCTGAAGTTGGAAACTGCTTTGGCCAAACATCTGGGTGGAGCGAGACATGGGGCCCAGGGGGTCTTTTTAAAAAATATTCATCCTCGGGAAAGAAACTTCATGACTCACTGACAAGACGGTGATTTCAGAAGACAATTTTACCATTTACCTATCCAGTGGCTGGTGTACTACACTGGCTTGATTTGAGACCTCTCCAGTGGCTGGTGTACTACATTGGCTTGATCTGAGGCCTCTCCAGTGGCTGGTGTACTACACTGGCTTGATTTGAGACCTCTCCAGTGGCTGGTGTACTACACTGGCTTGATTTGAGGCCTCTCCAGTGGCTGTTGTACTACACTGGCTTGATTTGAGGCCTCTCCAGTGGCTGGTGTACTACACTGGCTTGATTTGAGACCTCTCCAGTGGCTGGTGTACTGGCTTGATTTGAGGCCTCTCCAGTGGCTGGTGTACTACACTGGCTTGATTTGAGACCTCTCCAGGGGCTGGTGTACTACACTGGCTTGATTTGAGGCCTCTCCAGTGGCTGGTGTACTACACTGGCTTGATTTGAGGCCTCTCCAGTGGCTGGTGTACTACACTGGCTTGATTTGAGACCTCTCCAGTGGCTGGTGTACTACACTGGCTTGATTTGAGACCTCTCCAGTGGCTGGTGTACTACACTGGCTTGATTTGAGACCTCTCCAGGGGCTGGTGTACTACACTGGCTTGATTTGAGACCTCTCCAGGGGCTGGTGTACTACACTGGCTTGATTTGAGGCCTCTCCAGTGGCTGGTGTACTACACTGGCTTGATTTGAGACCTCTCCAGGGGCTGGTGTACTACACTGGCTTGATTTGAGACCTCTCCAGACTGTTTGAAGGCGCCACTGTCCAGTTGGGTGTTTTAGGTTCTCTTCCCTCCAGCTCAGGAAAAGTGTAGTTAGGTTGTGCCCTTCGGAAGCATTAGTTGTTGGTATTTTTCTTTTTTGAAAGGTTGATGCCATGACACTTTCTGATACATTTTTTGGACTCCCTTCCACTGGGTGTTCAGCCATAACACGTTGGTGGTGGTTCTGCCAAGCATGGTGTTTCCAGTAGAGATTGGTTCAGCCTAACAGGCTCCTACAGGTCCACGTCAACAGGAACATGATTGGTTGAAGACGATTTGAAGGGAAAGAAAGTGAACGGCCCGTGCACACAGATTTGAGCATGTCTGCCATCTGATTTGTGAGGCTAATTAGATTTTAATGTGCGCGATTGTGACAGATTTCTAGACATAATAATATCTAGTCCACTAGTCATCACAAAATCTCAAATTAACCGTCAGGAAAATAGATTGTGAGGACCATTCCTATGAATCTATAGAGACCTGAAGATGGATTTATCGATAGACTGACCTTGGGAGGAATGTGGGGAAAAACCTGCCAAAACCCTGGTTTAAAAAATCAAAAAGACCTAAAAAAACAAACGCAAAGACTGTAGGGTATAGCATCATTATTCTAAATGTGTAAGTTGGCAAGGGAATTAATTTTAAATTTCTTACTGCTGATCATTGCTGTGTTTTGTTGTCAATTAGAAGTGGATTGAAGTGAACCCACTGCACAGAATGTAAACTATTTAGTATAATTATTTAGTTTTAAACTTACAGCTTTGTTTTGAACGTCAAACAAAGCTGTAATCCGTTTGGACACGTGTTTACTGCTTTATGTCAATAGAATTTAGTTATTGGAAAATATATATACATAAATGTATACATTCACTAGGTCAACACACTGGTACATGCATGTAAGGGTTTGGCTGTAACACCATTGACTAATATAAAGGGGCTCAAACTATATGTCAGCATGGTTACCATGATTTCATTCCTACCTAGTTTTGACATGGAGCATGTTCTTCCCAGGTCGTTTGTGATGAGAAAGGCTCCAGAGGCTACGGCTTTGTCCACTTTGAGACACAGGAGGCTGCACACAGGGCCATCGAGACCATAAACGGGATGCTGTTGAATGATCGCAAAGTGTGAGTTGATGGCAAACTATGTTAAAAAAAGGAATTACTGTGTACGCAAGTAGTTTACGTTGAGACCAGTTCAGCTAATCTCCATTGTGGAGAGCCTTGTTCACTACCACTTGACTTGTTTTTTGCGCAGTCAAAAGGCAGGGTGTGAGTTGGACATGTTCAAGCGAAAGGCCCCTTTCCTGGGGGAAAAATGTCACTTATCCCTGAGTAGGTCAGTGAATAGTTGTGTGTGTGTGTGTGTCAAAATGAAAGTGATGTGGTCATCATTGCCATAGATAAAATCATTAGGAAGTAAGTATCCCATAAAGTAAGCAAAAAATGTCCCAGAAATTGAATACATTATTTATAACATGGCATCATTGTTTAACGATGTTTTGTGATGGTCAACTTATGGGTTTGATGTCATCTGATTTGACGCAATATAGTATCTAGGAAGTAATGACATCAATCCTGATACAACCTGTCTGTCATCTGTTTAACACCCAATGTCTGTCGTGCCATTTTTGCGACATTGAGATTCATTTTATTTGTAGATTTGTTGGCCACTTCAAGTCCCGCAAGGAAAGGGAGTGTGAGTTTGGGGCCAAAGCCATGAAGTTCACCAATGTCTACATCAAAAACTTTGGGGAAGAATACACTGATGAAAAACTCAAGGAACTTTTCTCCAAGTTTGGTAAATGCTTTCCATTCTCTTGAGTGCACAGGCGTGAACACGGAGAACGCAATCAAGGCAACACTTGAGATTGTTGTCACTTTTGAATGAACTCTCAGTTTGTATGCTTTGACTCTCAGGTAAGACCCTCAGCGTGAGGGTGATGACAGACGAGCGAGGCCGTTCCCGTGGCTTTGGCTTCGTCAACTACGGAAACCACATGGATGCCCAAAAGGTCAGGCATCTCCATGCCGGTGTTGACCGAGTCCTCAGACTCTTTCAAAGTGTCTGTATCGCAGTGGTGGTTCTAATGTCTTGTTCTAACAGGGTCTGTATCGCAGTGGTGGTTCTAATGTCTTGTTCTAATCACAAATCTATGTCTGGATGTCTATTCCATGAACTTCATATTTCCTTGTCTGTCTCGTGCATGGTGTCCCACAGGCAGTTGAGGAGATGAATGGAAAAGAGCTAAATGGGAAAGTCCTTTACGCTGGCCGGGCCCAGAAGAGGACCGAGCGACAGGGAGAGCTTAAGCGCAAGTTTGACCAGATTAAACAGGACCGCATTCAGCGCTATCAGGTACACCATGAATCTGAGAAAGAAGCAAGGCCCTTAGTGCTAGATAATCTTAAAGCATGAACAAAGTACATCATGGATATAAGAAAGAATAAGAGAGGATATATATATATATAGTCTGTGTGTCTATGTAAATATATATTTTGTAGTGCCAAGTATGCTGTGTTGTAGTGAAGTGGAGCTAAAGTCAATGCTGCCCTGTTTGCATCTCCTCATGTCTAGTTGGATCATCTTATTCTCCCCTCCGTGTGGTTGCAGGGAGTGAACTTGTATGTGAAGAACCTGGATGACACTATTAATGACGAGAGGCTCAGGAAAGAGTTTTCCCCTTACGGGACCATTACCAGTGCAAAGGTACAGCCAGCAGCTCACACCCTTTTGATTTATTGATCCCAACCAACCGATGCCCTTTATCAAGAGGTCTGTCTTCCTGAAACATGGTCCCTCCTAAATGAATGAGAGGAGGCCTTCCTTCCACTCTCCTTCCTCTGGTAGGTGATGACCGACGGGTGCCAGAGCAAAGGCTTTGGCTTTGTGTGCTTCTCCTCGCCCGAGGAGGCCACCAAGGCCGTGACGGAGATGAACGGCCGCATCGTGGCCACCAAGCCTCTGTACGTGGCGCTAGCTCAGCGCAAGGAGGAGCGCAAAGCCATCCTCACCAACAAGTACCTGCAGAGACTGTCCACCGGTAGGCCGGTGCCAAGCCCCGCCGCCAGCCCCGCGGACGCCTACCAGCAGGCCGGCTTCTATGTCTCCGCCCTGCCGCAGGTATGGACGGCCAGACAGGATGGATGCTAGATGTAGGGCACATCTGGTGAGGTATATTGATGTTGAGGTGCCGGTTCTACTGAACAGGAACGCAGTTATTTGACCCTAATGTCGACGACCTGTGAAAAGGGTCCGTCGTTGTCAATCTAACTGGACAATGTGTAGCTTTTTAAGTGAAATACTTTTTCTTTGACCCGCAGCCTCCTAGTCGCTCTTTCTACAACCCCAGTGTGGTCGGTGGTATCAGAGCTGCACCTCGCTGGACAACACAGCCACCGAGAGCTCAAGGTCATAAAGAAGTGTTCCATTGTGTGGCAGTCACCTCTTCACTGACCTGTGACAGAGCAGTGAAGTTGGGCTCTCCCTTTTTAAGACCATCATTATGGTGCTGCCGTAGGTCCTTACTCCCCCCAGCTTGTTGGAGCAGCCGTTCCTCGACGTTCGGCCACAGCCATCGCTACGGTCAGACAGGCCTCCACCCAAGTTCCTAACTTGAAGTATCAAAAGACGAGTACGTTCTTTACCCTGTTGGCTGATGTGCCTATAGCTCCTGTTAAGAAAACCCATCAGATGAACCATTTATATATAACCATACTAACCGTGTTATCCTGTGTTTCAAGCCAATATTGGAACCCAGACAGGTGGTCGGAATGACGTTCCTGGTCTGACCAGAGGCAGCCAGTACAAGTACTCCCCGTGCATCAGGAACACCCTGCAGGTCATCAGCATCCCCGTGCCCATGGCCAGACAGCAGGTACTGAGGTTACAACCTTCTTATCGGACAGACATTTTATTGAATTATTTTTAAGATTTAAGAACTGTACATTCTTATGATAACACAGATTGAGTTGAAATTCTGAACATGTTTCTCCTGCACTGAAGGCTTTCTGGACCATGTTTTTTTTGTCTTTAAATGTGGGCCACTCCAGTAACGTGGCTTGCTATGAAAAGAGCAACAAAGTCATTTTCTGTGTTATTGCGGTGCAAGGCTGTCCCTGTATCTTCAGTGGAGCCTGTTGGGCACCTTAGAGGCCAGGAGCTCCTCACAGCCTCAATGCTGGCCTCTGCTCCTCTCATGGACCAGAAACAGCTTCTGGGTGTGTATTGCTGTAGTCCTTCATGTTCAATCCATACAGGCATTGAGCTGATTGTCATGCAATCATCGATCCTGTTGTCCTATCAAGGTGAGAGGCTGTACCCACTCATCCAGGCCCTTCACCCAAACCTAGCTGGGAAAATCACTGGAATGCTGCTGGAGATTGACAACTCTGAGTTACTTCACATGCTGGAGTCCCCGGAGTCACTGCATTCTAAGGCACGGTGCATGTTTTCAGACTGATGAATGAACAGTGATGTTGTTCATGTTTATAACAAAGCTCTCCTGGTGTGATTACCTATGTAGTCACAAATTAACCAAGTCTTTCTAACTTCAGTAGATCCATTAGATTGACTTCCAGCATGTAGTTTAAACCCCAAGTCCTTACTAGGTGGAAGAGGCGGTCGCTGTGCTCCACGCCCACCAGGCTAAAGAATGCTCTTCTAAGAAGTAAATAACCTTCAGGTCAGCACTTTATATATTTATATTCACATCTTCCACTGTAGTGTTTGAGTTGTTGTATGGTGCTCAGTAATAGTATTTCAGTCGTGCTTCTGCATCCTATTGCCTATTATGACTTTATATCACATCATTATCTGCAGTTATTATTACTGGCCATTTCCTCCCACAGGGCTCTCAAATCTGAAGGAAGAAAAAGTAATCAGAAAAAAATAGTAAAATGTAAAAAAAAAAAAAATCTACTCGGTACTTTGGATTGATTGTATGTTCAATTTGATTAAGAAGTTTGTTAAACCATTTTGCTGTGGCAATGGTACCTTTTGTTAAATAAAAAAGTTCTGCAATAAAACTCATGTCATGTCTTTCATACAAAGAAAAATAGAAACTCCAAATGGCAATTGTTTCTGTTCAGATTTCTTTTTGATATCTGCACTTGCTTGGAAATTAACCAAATACATGACAAGTGAACATGTTTGCACTGCATGAAGTCAAAATCTAGCTGTATGGTCAGTGCTCTACTAGCTTCCCTTCTGCACTACAAACTTGACTGGCACTTTGTCAGATGTTGTATACTAGAAATTGAAATGCTTGGACATTGTTCTGGTGACTTACTGTATTAGCAGCAATTGAATGTTTCACCTTATGACAAATGTTCTTTGCATCTGCTAAATGTAAATGGCTAACTATCCCAATGAGTAGATGGAAGTGTTATTAACATTACATCACTAATGGAATACTGAGTAGACCTCACTTTCCCACGTACACCCAGGTTTCTAACAGTTACATCAGCTAGCCTGCAGTGGCCTCTTACAATGCATTCAAGTAGAAGGGCCCATATAGGACGCTTTGTGACCAGACTAGGAATTGAACCAATCCATTTTATACAGCCTGGTGACCCTCACTTTAATAGACATTCAGTTCTAGTATAAGCAAAATGGAACAATTCTTATGGCAAGACGAGACCTTAAAAAGAATCAGCATTGTTTTTGGCAAGTTTTATTTGTAAATAAATGGACTCCCCAAATCAGGTCTTGCATCGCCTACAACATTGATTGGTTGCTTTAAACAATCTGCGTTATTAAACATAAAAGTGTGCTGGTTAGGTAGGGCAGGTAAGAATGGGAATAAAAAATTACAGTGAATTTTGTTTGTGGTGGTTATTTACATTACAAACCCAGAATTTGACATTAAAATGGACAGGCTAACTGAGGACAGACGGCAGTACTTCAATTTATGACCATCTCATTGTAACCAATCTTTCTAAGACTACTGTATGCAACAAAACAAAAAACCTCTGTATGTACATTCTGTGTTAATAATCTCTCAGACCTATCTGCGTGCTGGCACCAGTAGTTGATTTGCCATTACCGAATCAGGGAAAAGATTATGATAGGTGGGTAGTGGGACATACGCTGCAGTTATCATTTTACCTAGAGGGAATAAAGAGAACAGCATTAGGGATTGGGACATCATCACAGGACATGAGAAGCCTGAAGAGCAGGTGTACATACCGGCAAACCAGCGTCCATGTAGTGCGTTTACAGTGGCCATCGCTGCCGGTATGGAGGGGCATTTCACGTAGACGTTTCCCTATGGAGTGAAGACGTGGGAATACAACGGTTACGCATGCAGGATTTGGAATGAATATGAAAACCATCAACGTTACAAGTGGATGCGCTCGGTGCTTTCGCTCACCTGAGCAGAGTTCTTGTCGACGTATGTGTGAACTATTCCGCCATGTTTGTTACACTCCTCAATGACATCATCTTTGATCTCGGTGTCCCAGCCAAAGTCATTTTCCCTAAAACAAAAACAAAACATGGAAAGTGGGTCCTATTGAGCCAGAAGCGGAATCAACAAAACCTGGTTTTCTAATGTTCCATGATGTAAAGCCTTACGCCTGGGGGTTGAACATGTTGGACAGCTGCAGGCAGTGGGTGGCCAGAGGCTGAGATGGGAGGTTTAATGCCTGTGCTGGAGTTGCAGCAGCTGTGAAAGTCGACAGGGTCAATGGCTGAATGCACCGTCGTCGCTACAGAAGAACTGCTGTCAATAACCACATGGAGGAACTCACTTGAGGTGGCAGGAATATTTCCAAAGGGAATCGAACCGGTCATCTGCAGGGCCTGCTGTGCAGCTGGAGGGATCTTCAGACCAGTGCCTGCAGGGAGAAAACTGCTTTTAAAAGCTGTAGAGTGGAATATTCTACAGTTTCCCTAAACAGTCTACTGATATTTATTATCTGTTTTCCATGACGCCTCCTCAACCTGAACTGCAGTAAGATGAGAGCCAGGTGGCTGACTTCAGCGTCATGCAACACACACACAAGCAGACCCACTGGGGGTTCTGCTTTTGTTGAAAATGGCAAAAATGTACAAAAAAACACAACATCTGGCAAAAATGCCAACTTTGTTCCTTCGTGACTTTGTCTCTGGCCAGGTCCCATGAAGAGCTCCACTTACCTTCTGCTAGTCTGGCCATGAGCTGCAGCCGGCCTGTGGTGCCCAGGTCGATGCCAGTTCTCTCCAACTCATCGTTGTCCAGGAAGGAACTGGCCGTGGAAGCGTCCGTGCGCTCCGTCACGTGACCTACTTTCATGGGCCGCCCGGCCAGCTCAAAGCCATTCAGCTGCTCCAGGGCCTTCTTAGCACACTCTGCATCTGCAAACTTTACATTCACGTACAGCATCATTAGTCACCAGATAGTTAGTAGGTGTCAAAACAGCTTGACACAACTCTGTACTTACTGATATGAAGCCATATCCTTTGGATCGCCCAGTTTCACTGTCCATCATAAGCTGGATGCCTTCAATCTTTGGGAGAAACATTCAGTGTTACAACAATATAATTGCATATTTGAAGTTTTTGTTTTTATTCTTGGTATTTTATTTTTTATATTGTATTATGTCATATGTACCCCCCTGGCTGCTATGGCGACCCAATTAAACAAGGTCTATCTATCTATCAAATGCGTGTCATAAGGTGGTCTTTAAGGTACCCTTCCAAAAGGCTCGAATATTCCCCGCAGCATGTCGTCTGTGATGTTGAAGTGCAGAGAGCCCACATAGAGGCGCATGGGGCCAGCGCTGCCCTTCTGCAGGTTGTTGGCCATGGCAGCAGCCCGGTTCTTCTCTGCCTGGGAAGACATACAAACGAAACTCAACTTACTTGATGGACTGAATGACACATTCAGCGCCTTCCTAACATGTAGTGCGGCACCCACCTGCGAGGCCTGGACAATGATGGGCACTCCCAGAAGTCTCTGTCCAGTCAACCCGATAGCCAGCGGCACTGAACTGGCCTCCAGAAACTCAATGTAGGCAATCCCCTTGGACCGTCTGGAGTTCCTGTCCGATATCATCCTCACGTCCCTCACCTGTAGAAAAAGCCACCATCAAAGAGCTGCACACATTACCAGCAGTAAACTGACTGGACGTGAGGTAGAGGCCGGGCCATACAGCTCGGTGTCCTGGTGCTGCACGACAGACCTTTCCCACAGCAGAGAAGAAGTCCTCCAGGTCGCGGGCTCGGATGCGTGCGGCCAGCTGCATGCAGAAGACTGTGCGGGCGTCCCGTTCCTCTGGGGTCAGGTTGTCAATGGGTTGTCTTCAGCAAAACAAAGGCAGCCGGTTAAACGTCAGCAGTGCGCTGGGGGGGGGGAGGGCGTGGTCGGCGTACAGCGAGCGCTCACCTGATGGGACTCTTTTCTCTTTTGACGGGGCTGCGGCTTTTGGAGCGCTTCCGCCTGGGAGGGAAAAACATGTCAGTGTCACTGAGTGTGTAGCGTTGACAGCAGATGCTCTGGTCCGCTGGCTGGCTGGCTGGCTGGCTGGCTTAGTGTCAGCTGCTTTTGGTGCTCTTCACAACACGGCGGTCATCACCAGTCATCAAGCGGAAACAGGCATGTTTCTGCTTGATGACTCACTACCAACGGGCATGTTTCAGACAGATGACACACGCATGCTAGCGTGACCAGGCAACCATGTAACAACAGGGTAACGGCAGGGTAACGGCGGAGACACGTACACGGGGCTCTTGCGGGCCCGGTAGCGCCCGGGCCGGTCTCTGCTGCGGGAGCGGCTGCGGTGGCGCTCGCGACTGGCGTTCCTCTTCCTCTCGCGGCTTTTGCTTCTCTTCTTGGTCTTCTTCCTCTCGCGGCTCCGGCTCCTCTTCTTCGATGCACCGGGACTTCGGCTGCGGCTCCGTCTTTTCCTTCAACACAGGGGCAGGGTCAGCAGGTCAGTGCGGCGTCAGACCCCGGGGTCAGCAGGTCAGTGCGGCGTCAGACCCCAGGGTCAGCAGGGTGGCAGACCCTGGGG
This sequence comes from Urophycis tenuis, assembly GCA_036785325.1. Lineage (NCBI taxonomy): Eukaryota > Metazoa > Chordata > Actinopteri > Gadiformes > Phycidae > Urophycis > Urophycis tenuis. The sequence continues at coordinate 13,724,048 of JAXIVH010000006.1, read as the reverse complement.
TCAGTGCGGCGTCAGACCCCGGGGTCAGCAGGTCCGCGGGGGGTCAGCAGGTCAGTGGGGCATCAGACCCCGGGGTCAGCAGGTCAGCAGACCCCCAGGGCCGGAGTGCTCAGTACTTACTTCTTGCTGTGTGCTTCATGGCCGTTTGCATGAGAGGATTTGATTTCATCCTAAGGTTGATAGAAGAACATCGTGAGGACGCAGAGGAAACATTTGGTCAAGGGGGAGGGGGGGGGGGGGGGGGGGGGAAGAAGGGGGGGGGGACACAAGAGAAAATATACAATACATTAAATTAGCAATATGTCCAAATGTTTACTGTCCTGTCTGCACAAGGTATCCTTGTACAAACCCCCCCCCCCCCCCACCACCACAGAACATCATTTAGCAGTATTGTTGAGTACTCACTGCAACCAGAAAACATTGTATGAGACTATCCAACATTACAGTGCAGTGAAGCCCCCCCCCCCCACCACTCTATGGAGCCGTACCCATGGCACTATCTGAGCCTAAGCCTGAGGCTACACATGGCCCGCGGCCACTAAACAGATCCTGTGTGGTTGGTGTCAGTCCAGTGATCTTCACCCATTTTCGTTCTTGAACTGTAAGAGCTCGATGCCACCTCTGTCACACATCTCGCCCTGAAGCAAACAGGGATTCACAGGGCTTAGTAACATCGACGCCCAACAGAAACTGGAAAGAAAGCCACTAGTTCATCCACATACAAACTACCAATGAGTTTTGGTGTCAACATGAAAATCGGCCAATAGCCACGTTATGGCTTTAGTGAAACATTTAATTGTAGTTAAATGTTGTACAAAAGTTGAATAGTTGCATTTGTTTTAACTTTGTGCTAATGGAAATGTGTGGTGTGTAGCATGCAAACTCTGATCTAAAACCTAACAAATAATTACAGTTGACTTGACAGGAGACAAAAAGGCAGTATTCATATTTTTTGGACACGTTAAAAGTATTTAACTCAGTTATTATGCACAATACAGCTACAATTGCTATTGCTATGACTGAAGTTCATAGTGCTTTAATACCATAACTTGCTGTTTAAAATGCAGTTTCAAAAATTTCCCTCAGGATGAATAAAGTATCCATCTATCTACAACAATGGGACGTTACCATAAAAGTGACTGTACCTGAAAACAGATGCCAAAGATATGGCAAGAGTGTACATTTATGTATGGTCCATTTCAAACACAAGGATTCTGATTATATATCATATATATTATTACTATTATTGTGCAAAACTGCAGATTTGACAACTGAATACTGCCTCTTTAGTAGCACTGATTACATGTGCTCACGGTCCATTCACCTTGTAGCAACTGAACAGGGAGTGTGTTAAGTTGAGTTTCTTTTTAGTCCTAAGGGAACCACAGTGCATCAGTACATTCCTCCATAACTACCTTACGCTTTACCACAGTTCACAGTGGAATCAAAGATGAACTCATTGGAGAAGAGGTGAGATATCATTAGGCAAGTCTATAGAAAGAGATAGATGGGAATTTATTCAAAGTCTGTATTGCGTTCGAAAAACTTCACATACCACACACACAATGCATACATGGCGGGTAACAAATCAATAGAATATCAATATGTGTCTACAGCAGTCAGGTGTGTGTTCGGAAACTCACCTTCCGAAATGGAGCCTCCAGCATTGCCTCAATTTCAAAATCGTCAGCCATGACCCTGGGAAGACAAAACGACTCATCAAATGAGATGGCGACTCTCTGATATAAAGCAACGTTGGGCAGAATGGAATGGCGTGCCTGGGATTGTTAGCATGGTGCTCTGGGTTACATGTAGAGTAAACATGTAGAGTTTACTTGGGCATGAACAGATAAAGAACTGGGTTAACACCATTCACACCAACATCACAGAAAGGCTGATGTGTGCAATTGTAGAAGCCGTCAGAAGATTATGAGACTGAGTACTTTCAACCATTAAGTCTGAAGCATTCATTCATTTTTGAACACTGGACCATTGAACGCCTCAGACTTGACCGAAAAGTGTTCATACATTACATTTTAGTGAATCAAAAGGCATGCGGACACAAAAGATGGCAATGTCTCTATAGAAGTGCAAAACGGTTGAGTGTATCGACGTTAAATGCAATGAGAATATTATAATGAATATGGCAGTAGGAATAAGGTCGCAACCCGCACGTCCTAAGTCTCCGAGGCTAGGAGTCCTCACGTTAGCCCCCCTCACGCTGATACGAGGCTAGGAGACCTAGCGTTAGCCCTGAGTTAGCCCTCCTCACGATAATACGAGGCTAGAGGAGTCCTCTCGTTAGCCCTCCTCACGATAATACGAGGCTAGAGGAGTCCTCTCGTTAGCCCTCCTCACGATAATACGAGGCCAGTGGAGTCCGCTCGTTAGGCCTCCTCACGATAATACGAAGCTAGTAGAGTCCTCTCGTTAGCCCTCCTCACGCTAATACAAGGCTAGCGGAGTCCTCTCGTTAGCCCTCCTCACGCTAATACGAGGGTAGCGGAGTCCTCTTGTTAGCCCTCCTTACGCTAATACGAGGCTAGAGGAGTCCTTACGCTAATACGAGGTTAGAGGAGTCCTCACGCTAATACGAGGCTAGAGGAGTCCTCACGCTAATACGAGGCTAGTGGAGTCCTCACGTTAGCCCTCCTCACGCTAATACGAGGCTAGGAGTCCTCACGATCCAGCGAAAAGCTCACTTTTAGACACACACTAACCGACCAGTTGGATAGCGTGTTCATTAGTGTAACTAGCTAGCCTAAATCACATCGTTTGGAGAAGTTAAGGGAAACTCATTTTCCCCAAATACGCGTAGCTGTATCATTAGCTTGTGGGGCAGCACATTCGTTGTTGCTAGCTACAAAGAAACGGAACAGCATTGAATAACACAGTAAATACCTGTTGGAAATGACACGCGTCTCGATGTCAGAGGTTATCGAACACCCAAGTGAAATACGTCTCTTTTCTTTCTTCTGGGACGACGGAGCGATCGTTAACAACGTTCACCGTTTGTTTCACCGTGTTACTGCTAACGCTACCGAAATTGTTTGCACGTTAGCAACTGTAGCAGGTCGTTTTCCAAATGGCGCTTACTCACGCGATAACTGTTGGCCACTCTCGCGAGAGCTGAACAGGGTGTTGTTTCGAGTCGGGACAATAGTGTATGTCTGCAGACCCGGAGGCTGCATATTCACGACCGCAGATCTACGACCGCAGATCTACGACCGCACAGTGCCACCTACTGGGAGGAGTATGTGCCTGCTGCAGATTCACGACCGCAGATCTACGACCTCACAGTGCCTGCCACATAATATATTTTATAATATTAGAGGTTTATTCCAGCCATATACTACTTAATATACTATTAACGGTATTTTCTGTCTAACTATAATATTTAAGGTTTATTTCACCCAAATGTCAGAACAATTGTGATTCATGATATCCCAATATCATCCTAAAGATATTTTTTCATTAACTATAATATTTGAGGTTTATTCCACCCAAATGCCAAAACAATTGTGATAATTGTGATAATACTACAGTTCCATATAGCTGTTATATCACTTTCCAGAACAAATCAATGACTGGATGAATTAAAGTTTTCTTCAATTAAACCACAACTAAACTGAGGTAATTGATTTTGGCAATAAAGAAAAGACGATTGCTGTTAGTAAATACCACTGTCTTTAAAGACCAAATACCAAGTCCGAAACCTTGGTGTACTGATACACTCTGATCTGATTTTCAGCAGTCATCAAATCAATCACCAAAACAGCCTTCTACCAGCTGAAGAACACATCCAGAGTGAGAGGTCTCATGTCCCAAACAGATCTGGAGAAGCTGATCCATGCTTTTATGTCTAGTAGACTTGGCTATTGTAATGGTCTGACAGGACTGCCCCACAAGAGCATTAAACAGCTGCAGCTCTGGTTCTTACTGACAAAGAGATCAGAGCGTATTACTCCAGTTCAGAAGACTTTACACTGGCTCCCAGGCAGCTATAGAATATACTTAAAAGTTCTGCCACTGGTCTATTAATCACAGAACTTATTCTGTAAGGACTTTGAATTATTTAAATCCTTTACTTATTTTAACGCTGTTGCATTATACTGCACTGTGTTTTAAATTAACCTCTATTTATGCATTTTCATGTTTTAAATGCTGTTTGTTCTTTGTTTTTAAATGCTTTTAAATGTTGAACTTTTAATCATGTAAACCACATTGAATTGCCTTGTGTATGAAATGTGCTGTATAAATAAATAAAGCTGCCAAAAACATACCAGAAACATTTTACCTTAATATTTGTTCAGAAACATAGGACACTTTTTTTTTCAAACATCCTTTTTATTTAACAAACAAAAATCAGTTTCCACAGGGCCAACAGTGCCTAGGGACTGGTCATCTTTTAAGTGAATGGCTGAGAGAAGGCAGGCTGCTGGGAGGACACACACAGGTCCATGACTCCTGAGAGAAAGAGAGAAAGAGATGCCAGAAAACAGAGTAGAAATAACATGTTATTGACATTTTTGACATTATTGACTTTTCCTCACCCTCCAATATTCAACCCCTAGATTGTGAAGTAGGTAACAGCACTACATACCAATTACAATTTCCCTTCTTTTCTCAATTGCCTGCCAATTCCTCTTTGAAACTCCTCCACTTCACTGAAATTGTTACGGCTGGTGATTGTGACCCAAGTGCACAGCAATGAGGAGACGTAGGTTCAGGTAACGCCCGTGGGCGTATTTATTGATAGTCTTTGTGTGGGGTTAGGAGTAGGTGAGTCTAGGTGGCTCCGCAGGTTGGCTCAGCTGAACTTGGATCTCCAGAGACTGCAGAAGAGAGGAGAGGCAGGGTCAGTGGAAAAAACAAAAACAAAGACTGCAACTGCATGAAGCTAGCAGCTTGGTAAGAGCTGTGACGCTAAATAATTCTACTATAACTCTAGAGAGCTAAACTGTAGGCTGGCCTGTACTTTACCATACGTGTTGACAGGTGAAGCTCTGGCGTAGAGTGAAGTGCAGACTGGGCTTTTGTACTGGCAGCAGTTGATTGTAGATGGCAGACAGGTGCGGAGATTGGTGAGGGAGAGCAGGTGGGCTGAGCTGAGCCATGGAGCAGTCAGTGAAGGGGGAGGGGTGGATGTGAAGGTGAAGAGGAGCGAGCCGTAACAGAAATAGTAAATGGACAAGAAAATAATCACTGCTGGGTTAACAGAAATATTGGAAACACTTAAAATGGTACATTTATTAACTACTTCTTAATTAAGGTATTAACTAATATTAGCAAATAGTTGATAAAGATTTGTGTTTAAAAAAAATAGTCTTACCTCTGATGATAAACGGGACCAGAGAGGAAGACATGTTCAGCCTCCTGCAAGGACAAATTCTGCAGCACAGACAGGCCATATATGATGGCCTTCCAAAAGAGTTACTTCAAAACTACAGAACAGCAAACCATTATACACTGGTCCATACACAAGTAGCACCATTGTAGCCATGCTTTTTACATAGGCTTTGAAAGTACAGGAACATAAACAAATACATAACATGGTTAGACCTACCTCTGGAAATAGAACACCCAAGATGAACTGCACTTCATCCGTGAAGCCCAGTTGTGTTGGTGTTCTATGCAGTACTGCAACAGGATGTCCTGTTGTTCCTCACTGTCAAGGTAGACAGGCACCTGGAACGAGGACTTCAGAGGAAACCACTTAGAAGGCTTCCCGTTGAGCACACCCTATTGGCAAACCAAGACACAGGAACAATTACTTTGTGGGAATTGGGTCTTTGAGCCTATTGTATGATAGTTGTTAATCACTGAATAGGCAGTAAATGTCAATTACATTAAATACATACATACATTTAAGATAAAAATACAATAAATGAGCTGCATAGTTAAATATGTCTGTTGATGATATTCCTCACAAATGCTCTGGTGATTAATTTCTGTGAGTCAGTCAGTAATAAGAAAATCTCAAAGTACCACCAAATGCTGCTCAGCCCCCTGTGACTATAAAATGAAGTCTACAAGTCGCTTTTCCTCTGCAGTGCGGTCAATGACAGCCTGCATGTGATCTGCGGTGTGGTGGTGGAGGTTGTTAGTGCCACTGCCGGTGTGGTGGAGGTTGTTGGTGCCACTGCCGGGGGCGTGGTGGAGGTTGTTGGTGCCACTGCCGGGGGCGTGGTGGAGGTTGTTGGTGCCACTGATGGGGGCGTGGTGGAGGTTGTTAGTGCCACTGCCGATGTGGTGGAGGTTGTTAGTGCCACTGCTGGGGGAGTGGTTGCCAGAGATGGAAGGTTGTCACTGTGCTTCTTCTTGCACAAATCCAGATGTTTAATAAAATCTGGTTTGCGTAGAAGTGTTACACCACAGTAGACACAATGATAGTGGAGCTGAAGCCGACATTCCAGTCCACATCTGTGAATGGTATATCCTTAAACATAAGAGCAAAGAATTAAGTATCATTATATCATCAGTATTTTATTACAAAATCTCACTTATAAACACAAAATTTGAATCAAGTATGAAGTTGCAGCAACAATGTAACTACAAATATTTGCAAACTTTACCTTCATGGCAAACAGCCCGGTTGAAATGGATGTACAAATGTTCCATGCACTTACTCAACTTTGTTGGGATAAACAAAGTTGGGCTGCAGAAGGGACAGTGAAAATGACGACAGCATGTCTTGCATCTGTCCAGTTGGGGCAAGGTTCGCCCTTTCTGTATCATAATGTGAACCTTAAAAAGAGAGTGCCTAATTAGTCAAATGTAATATTTTTACACCGTTTTCAAGACATAAAATAGGCCTAAACCTAATAATGGACAAAAATACATGATTATCTTAATTTCCGTCCACAAAATCTCTATTATACGTCACTCGGTGGTTATCTTTGGTCTACTTTATTAACTCGGTGATTACACAACACAGGTATGATCGAACTGCTATATCGTGGACTGGTGTTACTACCTTAAAGGTCCGGCTCCGGACAACCACACTTAGTTCCTACGCTCTGTATAACACCATTACAACACATATAATACATATATAATACATTAACTGGTAGCATGGAGTAGGCTACACTGCCAATATGCATTTCTGCCATGTCATTTCAGAAAATGTAAAGTTTCATGCATTCAATCAATAAAGTATGTCTGTCTGTCTGTCTTATGAAAACGTAACGTCAGCCTTATAACGTTACGTTATCATCCACTTAATCATTTTTTATGTTTAATTTAATGCACATGCTAAAACTCTTCGACACCGTGCTTGTACTTCGGTTTCATTAAACAAAATGTACGGTCTAACAGTTCATTTCCAACAAGCTAACATTAGCTTTAGCTACCTATTCGCTTAACCTAGATGACTATGACGTGCCCTTCAGACTATCATGGCAAATAGAGTCACATCATACGTCAAACGTAAAACATTAAAACATTGATTTTGCTGTCGAATCAACAGAATAGTTTCATGATATTAAACAAATAATTCACGTTCAATACTCACACTCCGGTCGTCGTCCATCATGGATGTACTCCTCGTGGTGTATGTAAGTGGGAAGACAGTACTCCGTCCAGTTGGTGGCGCTGCCGCTGTCGCACATTCTTGAGGGGCGGAGATCTGCGGTTGGCACATTCCTGAGGGGCGGAGATCTGCGGTCGGGAATCTGCAGCCTCCGGGTCTGCAGACACCCCCTCCTCAGTCGGGAGCGACCAGTGTTTGACTTCAGTCAGACTGCCAGTTATTTGCCATCTAGCGAGTACTTTGAAGAGTTACACTTACACACCACTGTAAATCCTGGAGCTGTTAAATTCTTGATCTCCACGTAGGGCAAGATAGGGGCAAGACATATGTCCAGATATTATACAACCACAGATCTATGTAATAGGCCTACACGTTTAAAAACCTTTATTTGATAACAACATACACTTTGGAGAAGAGCAATGAAAGATTGGCCTTCAATAGTTTGCAATTAGGGATGGGCGATATGGTGTAAAATCCATATTGCGATATACATTGCGGCCTCTTGTGACAACGATACATATCACGATATATAAATTATAGGCCTAATAGAACAATTTCAGAACAGGTTACATAGACCCTACGGAATATAGTGATTTAGTCATATAGTAAAGTGTCAGGCTTAGGAAACGCTTCATGGTGCGGCTTGACCACAGGTCCGTCGTAGTGGTAAAGTATTTCAAGTCACTCAGCTCTTTTTCAACTTTCGCATAGAGCTCGGCATACAATTTTGGCATCTCTGTTTCTGTAAAGTATTTGTGGCTATAGGCACCTCATATCGTGGATCAATAGCTCTGATCATGGCTTTAAAGCCGCGTCTCTCTACCGTTTGAAAAGGGACCATGTCCTTACACAATTAAACAATTATGGCCCTTGTAATTTCAATCCATCGTGGGCCTATTGTAAGGAGTACCTTTTGAAAATGACTGTTGAAGATGGTTGCAGCCGGTTGCAGCTCATGGCTGTAAATTTCGCAGGTAGATTGTGTCATCAACATGGGTTATCGCGATAAAGCATAGAATTAAAATCTCTATTGTAGGCCATTTTTTATCGTTTATATCGTATATTGTTTATATCGCACATTACTATTTGCAATAGCCATCTTCCCAAATATCGTTGGAACATGATGTGGAGAGAACTGTTATTGCACTGTGTTATCTGTACAGATACAGTGACACATTTAGAATACAAGTCATAGCTGCATTAGGCTTATTGTAGTTTGTAGTAGCTTATAATAGTTGTAATCTGTTGTCATTGTAAAAGCTATTTATATTAAAATAAAAATATATTTACAATACATTCAATAGCATGCATCCACATGTTATGCAGCAGAATCCTCTGTCGTAGGCCTACACTTGTTAGTGAGTGTAGCCGGTGACTCGTAGTTATGCGGGACTTCAAAAAACAAGTCATCATCAAAACAAAGTTCATCTGGTGGGGATCCAAAATAGGGCAGCTTCAGTACAAATCCTGTCATGATGCCTCCTATGGCTGACACTACAACAGTAGATAGCAGTGCTGCCACCTGGTAGAGAGCCTGCTCCCGGGCACTCCTTCCCAAACCTGGCTGTAGACCAGGAATCTGCTCCTGGAGCTCCAGCAGTTTGGGATCCCCCTCCATGGGTGCCCTGTGGGCGAAGGTCTCATACAGGCTGGGTCCGTAGACGTCCTCAGAAGCTGCCAGTATAGCACATATCCCCGCGGTGCAGGATATGAGTCCGGTCAAGCCGTGGAGGTTGTGTATCCCACACTGATCCTGGATCCTGAGACGGCGGGCCATGAAAGGGCTCAGGTACCTGTAGCCCAGCATGCAGGCAGTGCAGCCCAACATGCCCAGAGCGTAAGCCGCTGCCGGGGATATCATCATGTCCACAGAGGCGCCCACCGTCACCCCTCCGGCCAGAGTCACGTTCTGGATGTCGGCCATGGACAGCTTGCCGGTCCTGTTGAGCATGGCAGACAGGGCGAACGCCGTGAGTGTGGAGGCGCTGAGGGCCATGAAGGTGTGGAGCACGGCCCTGTGCTGGTCATCTCCTTTCAGCGCCAGCGCAGAGTTGAAGGAGGGCCAAAACACCCAGAGGAACAAGGTGCCCATCGCCGACAGGATGTCTGACTGGTAGCTGGAGCTCTCCTTGGCGTGGCCCTGGTTCAGATGGGGCCGGTACAACACAAAGGTGACCCCCAGTCCAAAGTAGCAGGCGAACAGGTGGATCAGAATACATCCGCCCGCGTCGTTGATCTTCAGGTAGGTCAGCACTGCCCATTCTGTGAGCGCAAACACAGGGATCTCCAGGAGGGCCATGACCAGCAGCTGCAGAGGGCTGGTCTTTCCCAGCACGGCCCCGAAGGAGATCAGGACCACAGCACAGGCGAACTCTGCATTGATGAGGTTTATCACCCCCAAGTGGATCTTTCCGTCGTGGCTGAATTGGAAGTAGCCTTGCACTAGGATGGCCCACTGTATGGCAAAGGTGGCAGTGAGGAAGTTAAAAACCAATCCTCCAAAGCCATACTGCCGGAAGAAAGCCAGGAGACATCCGAAGCCGACAAATATCATCACCTGTATGTCGGTGAAAAAAGGATAGTCTTTATACAAGGCGTTGTCCATGGCGACGGTTTCATTGCCCTGCAGTTTGGCATCGGTCTGATCATCATAGGTGACAAAGAAAGCAAACAGCACTACGATGACCAGCTGTGTGACAACCACAAACACAGGAAACCTCACTCGCAGGCTCGTCGAGGGCTTCCTCATCTTGGGACCTCTTTAACGCAAATGAGACACATTTGTTTTTCAGCCTTTGTACTATCTCTGAAGCGATAAGAAGGGTCAAAGCCATTGTCAGAGGCATGCTGCTACATTAATGACAAGAGACGGCATTCTCTTAGTATAATGCCGTTCCTGCATGCACTTTGATCATTATGCAAAATTTTATAGTTTTGGGCAGCAACCCCAATTGTAATGTTTATGACATAGGGTATGTGGCAATAAAAGCATAAGGTCAAAGGTTGGCGGAGTTCAGAGCTAAAATCTTCCGTCATCTCAAAAATAGAAAAGGTTACGGTTAATTTGTTCCATGGTGTATATTTGTTACTGCAAAATAAATAATATGGTTTGCAGTGGTATGGTTTACATTTGTATGTATCATGTCAGAATGTTTATGTGCAACAATCCTCTAAACACAGACCACTGTGGCTGGAATCAAGCCAATACTCCAGAAGCTGGACTATCGATTTCCTTTTGCAAACATGTTTTCAAATGTCTCAACGTTTTTTCAAACACAAATGCTGATCTTTGACACTGGCTTTGGATAGCAGAAGAATTATATGTTGATCTTTTTTTATTATATTCAAATATATTCATGAGCCCCATCCCTTATTTTCATGTCATTTGATAACAGATGATTTAGATACGATTTTAGGTTTGTTTAAAATGACTGATATACTATAGATTGGCACTAGTGTTCATTCTCAAACAAGCATATTTGATACACAGGCACACACGTGTATCTCTCTCTCTCTCTCTCTCTATATATATATATAGTCACACAAAAAACTCTTCAGTCAAATAACAGGAGAAGGCAGAGGTCTGACACAGCCCAGCTTTATTAATGCATGTGACATGGGGCAGCTAACGCCTCTTTGAATTGTGCAACTGTAATTCCAGACACACAAATGCACTCTTTATTGCACAGAGTGCTCAGCAAACCTTTAGAAGACTTTCTTGGATGAAAGAGCCTGGGCTATTGATATGCATCATAAGGCCACTCGGCCAAGTTTAAAATATGTCAATATTTTTCATCTGTAATGTTTACTTTTCACACATTTAATTGACTTGATTATACAATAGAATCAAGCATATAATAAAGCACATAAAAGGTGTAGTCTTATTTCAACTCAATAAAATTGTTTTTATGGAACCTTGCGAACTTTGCGAACTTTGCAAAGTTATATTTAACGTTATATTTTTACTCTAATTCATTCTATTCTTCATCTGCTATCATACACATTTCACAGATCCCCATGTGTATGAACACAATAGGCTTCATACAATTAAAGATAGTAAGTGGAAGGTTAGTAACAATATCATTTTACAATATAATGTAATGCTGTCATCAAGAGAAAATTAAATTAATATACTGTAGATAACAATCCTATACTTATCCTCCATGATAAATGGAAATATCATCATTGGTTCATTGGTGGTCAAATAACGCCAAATCATTTTCTGTTTTGCTGTTTTGTGCTAATCTCTAATATACAGTATGTTTTGGCTGCCTGGTAAAATATTGACCCTAATACTAAGACTTTTTATACTATAAACAAAACAAGGAAACAACATGACGAAGACACAATTAAATAATTAAGTAAAGAAAATAAATAGCACAAAAGAGTACAATAAATGGTTAAAAAAACAATAAATTGGAATGGAACATTTTCCTTGTCCAAATGATTTTCAACCATGAAAAGCTAACACTAACCAAATGCATGAATATACCATCAAGATAAGAGTTAAATTGCCCTTTTAGTCAGGTTTACACAATACCAGGTAAAGGAAGTCTAAGAATTCATGCTCTTCTGAGAGCTTTCACAAGTTCCGACAGGCTACATACCGTAGTTTGACACAGTACACAGCTTATATTCTATTCCCAATAGTTCTTAATTGTGACATTATGGTAGGTATGGTGAGTATAGTGAGGAAACTAGTCAATATCAAAAGAGTGGTAAATTTCAACACACCAGGGCTGAATGGCTCTGAAGAGAGCTAGCATCTTCACAGCTATTCTGAGAATAAAGAGAACTGTACAGGAGGACAAGCAGGGCAGATATGTAATGATATCTAATGATATGTAATTATATGTAATGAGTGGGTCACAGCGCAGGCTACAAGTCAATATAGTGTAAAGGAAATATAGACGCTGTTAAAATGAAAGTTCAACGATTGGCTCTCTAGGAGTAGATGGTGATGACCTCACGACCGCCTCCACGCACAAGCAGGACTCGATTCAGTCCATCAGTGAGGACCTCCAGAAACTCCATGTCTGAGTGGGAGGGGTCAAGGAATTACCCACATGAATAGTTAGTTCACTGATTGTATTCATATCAACACACACTCAGTGGACCCTTTTATCCAAAGTCTTTATTCTGATAGAGAGTACACAACATATGGATACTCACAAACCACACACACTAGATGTAATACATTCACAGACCACACATTAGATGTAATACACTCACAGACCACACATGTTAGATGTAATACACTCACAGACCACATGTTAGATGTAATACACTCACAGACCACACTTTAGATGTAATACACTCACAGACCACATGTTAGATGTACCACACTCACAGACCACACGTTATATGTAATACACTCACAGGCCACACACGTTAGATGTAATACACTCTAAGACCACACGTTATATGTAATACACTCACAGGCCACACACGTTAGATGTAATACACTCTAAGACCACACATGTTAGATGTAATACATTCAGACCACGCGTTAGATGGAATACACTCACAGACCACATGTTAGATGTAATACACTCACAGACCACATGTTACATGTAATACACTCACAGACCACATGTTACATGTAATACACTCACAGACCGCACATAAGCTGTAATACACTCTCAGACCACACATGTTAGATGTACTAAAATTACAGTACATTCACGTTAGATGTAATACACTCACAGACCACATGTTAGATGTAATACACTCCCAGACCACATATGTCAGATGTAGTACACTCACAGACCACATGTTATATGTACTACAATTACAGACCACACGTTACATGGAATACACTCACAGACCACACACGTTACACGTAATACACTCAAAGACCACACATTAGATGTAATACACTCACAGACAAAACACCTTAGATGTAATACAGTCAGACCACACATTAGATGTAATACACTCACAGAGCACACATTACATGTAATACGCTCACAGACCACACGTTAGATGTTATACACTTACAGACCACACGTTAGATGTTATACACTCACAGACCATACAAGTTTGATGTACTACACTCACAGACCATGTGAGGGTGAGCGTATTACATCTAACGTGTGGTCTGTGAGTGTATTACATGTAACGTGTGGTCTGTGAGTCACAGACCACACGTTAGATGTAATACACTCATCTAACGTGTGGTCTGTGACTCACAGTAGCTCAGTTGGATAGATTGGGTGGACAGAGCGGGTTGTCCACTAATCGTAGGGTCGGCGATTCGATCCCCTCGATCCCCCCTTCCAAAAACTGTCTGCATGTCGAAGTGTCCTTGAGCAAGACACTGAACCCCAACTTGCCACCCGGGCTGCTGAAGATAGCAGCCTGGCAGCAGGCCGGCATTGTAAATCAGAATCTGTTCTTAACTGCCTGGCCTGGTGAAATAAAGGTTAAAAAAATACACTCACAGACCACACACATTAGATGTAATATACTCACAGACCACACACTAGATGTAATACACTCACAGACAACATGTTAGATGTAGTACGCTCACAGACCACTCGATAGATGTAATACACTCACATGCTAGATGTAATACACTCACAGACCACTCGTTAGATGTAATACACTCACATGCTAGATGTAATACACTCAGGTTAGATGTAATACACTCACATGCTAGATGTAATACACTCAGGTTAGATGTAACACATGAAGGATACAGTTGGCATCGCCCAGGCGGTCCTTGGGAGGGCCTGGCATGTTGAGCAGTACCAGCTTGGCCTCTTTTGACTTCTTCAGGATGACCTCGTTAAGCCGCAGTGCCGTGTGCATGCGCCTCAGATTGAACTGGTTTCTGGGACAGAATTACTACAGCGTGAGCTAGTCTGCATCTAAAATGATCTTGATGCTGTTGTTCACAATCTCACCAAAAGTGCCATCTATACTTACAGATTCTCCCATTCGCTGCAGCATGTCAAAACAAGGAGAATCATGAATGATTCATAGGGAAGACGGCATGAATATGGCTTACTACTTGTACTCCTGAAAAGCAGTTTAGCAAACACACAAGGTGACACATATCAATGTTATTGATCATGTTAATTGTTTTTGATCCACTGAAGATGGCTCAGGCGAAGTTCATGAACGCTGACTCACGGCTTCATATTGAAGAGATCTTTCTCTGGTTTGGCTGCCTGGCCCCTGTCCTTCGCTCCTCCACCTCTGTCATCGGTCCATGTCCTCTGGGCTTCACAGCCTGTACTTGCAGCGCCCCCTGCAGGAGTGTTGGCGGATGTGGCGCTGGTAGGGTTCTTGGTGTGGATCAGATTTACCTGTCAGAGAGAGAGACATTGGAGTTAGCTGAGCTGATAGCCCCTATCCATGTCTAGGGCCTTAATATGTAACTGAATGTACCTCCTCCTCTAATCGTTGTGCCACACTGCCTCCCTCCCCACCGCTCTGAGGAGGACGCAGACTTGTGGGGGTTTTACGACGGATGGACCCTCGGGAGACGTCTGTGATACTCTGGATCTGTTGTGACCAAAGACCATCACACACGACTTGGTTGTGTAACACAATGTACCCCCAAGAAACTCTTACTGACCTGACCATGGTCGTTGTTGTTGAGTGAGAGCAGTCAGAATGTTGAAGCAGGCTACGGTGGAAGACCTACCTCTCGCTCCATCTCGTTCTTGGTCAAATGCATCTGCTTGAGAATCTGTGAGCGTTGCTCCATCACAAGTGTCTTCTCGTAGGTGTAGGCTGAGACATCACTGTCATGCTTTGTAGGGACAATAGGATTACATGTGTGATAGAGATGATCTACACAAAAATCAGAATTTGAATGTGTACAGAATCTCACGACTAAATGATAATATTATGAAATGAAAAGATGACAAACATACCCATAACTACAAAATCTCATGGTTGTACTTTTCATTGTCACATCTACAGCCACACAGTCAGGAAGCACTAGAACTATCATCTCCTAGGAAACCTTAGAATGTGATCCAGTCTCACCATCTCCACCACCTCCACCACTGCATCGATGCGGAGGTGATAGAGGAAGGTGATGAGGTCTTTCTTCATCTGGATGCTGTTGTCATCCATCTGAGCCACTGTAAAGATACGCATCTTGCATTTCCTCCACACCTATCAGCATGAGGCAGGAAGGAGACGCAGAGTTTGAACGTATTCTTTGATGGCTTCTCTGAAGTCTTTATAACTTTACCTGTTTTTTTCATAGTGACTAATACATTTATTAACATAATGCACATTCAAAATCATCCAAAAATAAAATAAAATACAATCACAAATCAAATAGAAAGAAGCCAGCCATTTCTCAGAGTTTGTCATCACACATGCTGTATTAGATTGATTCACATTATGAATCAAATAATTTCCCTCAGGGATCATTAAAGTATGTCTGTCTGTCTGTCTGTCTAATAAAGTTAGCCACGCACACCAAACAATGCCATAAAAACATTAGTGACAGTAGTGACATCAGAACACAGACACTCATCAAGGCAGGATCAGCCACAAGGGACACTGCAGACATTGAAGGTTGAGAATAAATAAGTAGAGTGTGAGAGCAAACGATGTCCGTAGCCCACCTTGTGTTGCCGCAGCAGGAAGGGCAGCAGCATCAGCATGCCTCCATCGTGGACGATCCACCACACGTCCATGTGGCCCTCGGTGAAGCGCTCTCCATTGGACGGGTAGCTGGAGATGTTCTTAGGAACCAGCAGTGCAAGACTGCCGATGGTGGTCTCTCTCACCACCTCTGAAGAGAAGACAGTTACCGTATTAGTTACCCAAACCCTAACCCTATCTAACCCTAGTTACCCTAACCTAACTCTAACCCTAACCTCTCTCACCACCTCTGAAGAGAAGACAGTTTCGATGTAAGTTACTCTAACCCTAACCCTTAATTTACCATGTTAGTGTCTTCTTCGTTTGGAACACGTGTTCCTTTTACATATGTGTCCATTTGTCCCTCAGGATGTTTTATTATAGCCTTGTGTGACCATCCTGCTCTGTAGGTTGATGTACAGAGTGTCTCTCTGCTGCTCAGACAGAGACACAGTCTGCGCAGTTTAGAAACAATTGCGGTGCCCCATGAAAGTTTAGAAATCGAAGGAGTGATCAAAATAGTTTTTATCTGAAATATACTGAAAAACGATGGTAAAAGATGATCAGAAATGAGCCCACAAGGCAGTGATCAGATAATACAATGTCGTTGCTCTCCTATCATCTACCAATTGCACTGTTCATCTCAATAGGATGATTACTATGTATGTATATAGGTTTTCATTTTTTCATTGGATCTGATTCTAAGAGCTCGCATATAATTTTATCTTAATTTAGGTAAATCTATTTATTGTTTATACTCAGGTTTTTTATTGCACTCCTCTATCCCCTTGTACTGTTGGTCAATGTGAATTTCTCCTAAGGGGGATTAATAAAGGAATATCTCATCTTATCTTATCTTATCTTATCAGCTGAGCGTCACGTGGTTAGCTCATCTGATGACGTTTCTCCAACAGCGTATTTTCATATCAACTGCTGCCAATACATGGCCATGCTGATATCCAATGCAAAATGCAAACTTGAATAGTTCAACTGGTCTCACAAGGACCAGTTGAACTATTTAACTATGTTGAACTACTTCCCTCAAAGTAGGTCAACCTAGAGAATTTCAGGGCACATACATCTCAGCACTGGGATGTCTCACTTCTCCCCCGCAACGATAAGAAATGAAACACGGCGAAATGTCATAAGCCTCTATTCAGCGCCTATCAGACTAACAAGGACTCAGTGAGTCAGTCATTAAGTAACAGCAGCAACAGCACGCGCCCCCAGTGAATAACAAAGCTTTACCAACAAAGTCTTGAAGTCTCTGGTGACTCTCAGGCTGCTTCCAGTCGTGTGGCCAGCTGACCAGAAGGGTGTTGTGTTTCAGGCCCCCGAGTCCGCCCACCTGCACCAAATGGGACGTCCCATCTCTCAGGTTAGACGAGATGACCACCTGGGAGAAGCCTTTCACTCGCTCCGTCTCCATCAGCTTGCGCAGAGACTGGTGGGAATGCATCAGGAGAATGAAACCCTCACTATGATTGCATGAATGCCAGTGCAAGAATGCCAGTGTCTCAGAGTATTTGACATGAATTACTAGAAGCGAGTGTCACCCCTATTCTACAGAGAGCACCCCACCTGTTCGGCCCGCTGGGCCTGGTCGTAGTTATTGAGGAAGGTCCCCACCACGGAGGTTCCTACGATGGTCAAGCCTTTGCCCGCCTTCAGCTGGTTGGTCAGCGACAGTAAGCGGGGCTGTTCTACATTCTGTTCACCATCCACACTCACCAGGACCAGGATCTGAGGCCTGACAAGCCCAGAACACAGCAGCGGCAGAAAGACCCAATAACATGTGATCAGTACCTAATGGCTTTTCCATCCATTCATTGGTCCATCCACCGAGGCCTATGTTGATTAATTCATCCCTCCATCCATGCACCCATTAACCTGCGGTTGGTTCCGTGTGGATGCCAGTCCAATGCACGGACACCCACATTTCCTGACACACTATTCTGACTCCAGGTCAGTTCTGGGGACGGGGTGAGAGGTTACAAGAGACAGGCCCACACACACATGGAGGACAGGTGAGAGGTTACAAGAGACAGGCCCACACACACATGGAGGACAGGTGAGAGGTTACAAGAGACAGGCTGACACACACATGGAGGACAGGTGAGAGGTTACAAGAGACAGGCCCACACACACACATGGAGGACAGGTGAGAGGTTACAAGAGACAGGCCCACACACACATGGAGGACAGGTGAGAGGTTACAAGAGACAGGCTGACACACACATGGAGGACAGGTGAGAGGTTACAAGAGACAGGCCCACACACACATGGAGGACAGGTGAGAGGTTACAAGAGACAGGCCCACACACACATGGAGGACAGGTGTCCTGGACAGACATGCGGTGCAGGCAGCCACCAGCACTGGGAGCCTCTCATCGAATCTGAACATGAAACTCTGTTGCCATGGCGATGTACGCCAGCTCCGGCGGGCTGACCTCCAGTTCTTGGTGTGCGGAGGCCCCTCCTCCAGCCTCATGAGGGCGAAGCGGGCGGCGCTGAGGGAGACGCCCCGTATGCCGTCGCCCCATTCCTTCTCTGCCCTGCGGTACACAGGCGGAGGCTCAGCCTTTACATGCAAAGTGGTTCTGCAGGCATGGTAAGGGACAGGGCTTAAAGGGACGGGGCTTAAAGGGACAGGGCTTAAAGGGACAGGGCCCAAAGGGACAGGGCTTAAAGGGACAGGGCCCAAAGGGACGGGGCTTAAAGAAGGAGAGGGCCCAAAGGGACGGGGCTTAAAGGGACGGGGCTTAAAGGGACTGCCCCAGAGGGTAGGTCTCAAGGTTCACTACCGTTAGAATAAAATAAACTCACTACCGTTCGAATAAAATAAACTCATAAAACATGAGGAAAAGTGAATCAAGAAAAAGAAAGTCTGGCATGTTGGTTGTTGTCAGACTGATGGACAACATGGACCAAGAGCTCCCTCAGACACACGACACATGAACTCACCCACAGAACTCAATGTATTTGTAGATGCAGGTAGCAATCCCCATGGCGATGATGGCGTAGTGCCAGGAGCAGATGAACATTAGGGACAGACACAAGGTCATCCCCAGGAAGGACAGAGCCCTGTGGGGAGCAGGAGAACACTCAGGCCTGCCCCTCGCTACGGTGGCTGGCTGGGACAATTGACAAGGAATTGAATTGGACAAGGACAAGGACAGGAATTGACAAACCTTTAGTTTACCTCTGTTGGACTACTGCCATACAAGGGTGGGTAAACTACAATTAAAACCATAATCATGGTGGCATTTAGACTTGGTACGGGGAAACATTTCACTAGATCCATAGGACTGCAGATTCCATGGCGGTCTTTGAGTATGGTTTGTCTGAATGTTAAACCTTGGGGAGGCAATGGGGAGAAAACAGCCAGAGAACGCTAGTTTATTTTAGGAATCCAACCAACAAAATCCCAGCCCTTCGCCCAGGCCTCCCTCCCACTCCCTGAAGATACGTGAGCTAACCTTGAGGAAACCTCCTGTCTCGCAGAGCGCTGGAAATGAGTGAGGTAGCAGGGCAGGTCAGGAGACAGACAGGTGGCCCATTCATTATTGGATGTTCTTATTACAGGCCCGCGACAGCCATGGATTCCGTGAAGAGAATTTCAACAAATATGACAAAAAATGCTACTAAAATAAAATGCCTACTCTACCCAAAAGGAGAATTGTCTTGAAAAACCCTTCAGTCTTCCCATCATCTTTATCATCATCATCAGTCTTTCCATGTCTCACCAGTGGTAGAATTTGAAGCGAGGTCTCCAGTTGGGAGTTCTCAGCAATGTCTGCAGGGCACAGGCAAGATTCACAAACATGTAGCACATCAAGAAGAACCTTGAGAGACAGAGAAAGCAGAGGAGGGGGACCAAGGAGACAAGCAGAGTCAGACAGACAATATTTGTATAAAGATGAAAACAGATTAATTAAAATCCTATTTTTGCATGAAGGTTGTTTGCATATACGTTTCCATGTGTCATGTAGTCATGTAGTGTGAGTCATGGTACGGTAGTGTGAGTCATCATATGGTAGTGTGAGTCATGGTATGGTAGTGTGAGTCATGGTATGGTAGTGTGAGTCGTGGTATGGTAGTGTGAGTCGTGGTATGGTAGTGTGAGTCGTGGTATGGTAGTGTGAGTCATCATATGGTAGTGTGAGTCATCATATGGTAGTGTGAGTCATGGTATGGTAGTGTGAGTCATGGTATGGTAGTGTGAGTCGTGGTATGGTAGTGTGAGTCATCATATGGTAGTGTGAGTCGTGGTATGGTAGTGTGAGTCGTGGTACAGTAGTGTGAGTCGTGGTATGGTAGTGTGAGTCATGGTATGGTAGTGTGAGTCATGGTATGGTAGTGTGAGTCGTGGTATGGTAGTGTGAGTCATCATATGGTAGTGTGAGTCGTGGTATGGTAGTGTGAGTCGTGGTACAGTAGTGTGAGTCGTGGTATGGTAGTGTGAGTCGTGGTATGGTAGTGTGAGTCGTGGTATGGTAGTGTGAGTCGTGGTACAGTAGTGTGAGTCGTGGTATGGTAGTGTGAGTCGTGGTACAGTAGTGTGAGTCATGGTATGGTAGTGTGAGTCATCGTATGGTAGTGTGAGTCATCATATGGTAGTGTGAGTCATCGTATGGTAGTGTGAGTCATGGTATGGTAGTCTGAGTCATGGTATGGTAGTGTGAGTCATGGTATGGTAGTGTGAGTCATCATATGGTAGTGTGAGTCATCGTTTGGTAGTGTGAGTCATGGTATGGTAGTGTGAGTCATCATATGGTAGTGTGAGTCGTGGTATGGTAGTGTGATTCATCGTATGGTAGTGTGAGTCATGGTATGGTAGTGTGAGTCATCGTATGGTAGTGTGAGTCATGGTATGGTTGTGTGAGTCATCGTATGAAGACTGACATAGAGAGGATGGGGGCCACTGCGTCCAGCGACGCGATGATGATGCCAATCTCACAGATGCTAGCTGTGAGTAGGAGGGCCCACGTGGGCTCTCCATTAGCCTTCCCATGACCAAACACCTATACAAACACACACACACACACACACACACACACATAAACACACAAACAAACACACACAAAGACATACACATGCGTAAACGGAAACAGACTAGTTGTACTGTTTTATTTTATTCTATTTATTGTAGGAGTATGTAAAGTGCTCTCCTATGGGTGTTCAGTGCGTGAACGTACTCTCAGGAAAGGGATGATACCATCCCTGGAGATGGCCTGCAGGAGGCGCGGAGCTCCGGTCAGACTCTGAAGACCTGCACCGCAGGTGGAAAAGAAGGAACCAATCACGATGACCCACGGCGAGGGCCACGCCAGGGTTCCAATCACCAGGTTACCGTTCACTCCTTCACCAAACCTGGGCACAGAGACCAGGTGAAGGGTTGAATGATGGCTACGTTTCCACTTCATCTGGGTTGTTTTCAGATTGATTTGCTCCCATATTTGTTATTTGATATCTTATAGGATTGCATCGGTTTTGTCGAGGAAACGGTCAAAGGTATTGATTATTGGATACTATAGCAGACTTACTTATCTCTGAGAACCACCCCTTCTATGCAGGCCCCAAACAGCACTACGCATGACATGTCTAAAATCAACAGTTAAGAAATATTATCATACAAGACACCCACACACATGCACACATACTAGAGGATGTTTTGTGTTGAGGTAGACCGTGAAGGACACACACATTCAGATGTCTATGACACTAGGATGTTGGAGCTGGACCCTGAAGGATACACACAGTGGATGTGGTGGTGATGGCAGCGATGGTGCCAATAGGGATGGACTTCTGGGCATCCCGGAGGTCCCCGGAGCGGTTGGAGCCCGCCATGATACCTGCACAAATCAGAGGAAGACCCAAAACATCCAAAATGTCCTTTCCTGAGCCCAAAGTAAGCTTTCCATTATATCTGAATGTTCCTTTTTTCACAGATCATCAATAGCAGGGTAAAGTCACTTCCTGGTCTTGTAATTGTGAAGCATGAAGGCGGTCGCAGGGCCAGCATGGTGAATCTATATTCACTGGACCAGCTGACTATACTGGTGCCCTACCTTAACCAAACCATCACTAGACCATCACTTTTGTTGTGAGCTACACCTGCTATGAAAAGGAGATATCACTTAATCTGAAAATGGGATATCACCTGCTGTGAAAAAGAGATATCACCTACTGTGAAAAGGCAATATCACCGCTGTGAAAAGGAGATGCATGAAAGAAGCATGACAGTCACAAAGTCAATTGCTTCTCCTCACTCCTCTGCTTGAGCCGCCAGAGCACCACATCTAACGTGTGCTCCTCGTCGATCAAATGGTACCACAAAGATGGCCGACGCCTCATTCTAACCACCCACGACCACTGTGTCCACTGCTGCGGGTGCCAGGCGCTGACCTGTGACAGAGGGGAAGTAGATCCCGACCAGCAGGGTGAAGAAGCTGCTGATGTCGGCCATGACGTAGCGGCCAGACGTGGGCGACGGGCCGTCCTCGTCTGTCACCGAGGCCACGCCCCTTTTCTCCAGGAACACGCCCTTCTGCAGGTAGCAGCCCAGCAGGTTCTCTGGAGGACAACACGCAGACAAGGAGGCCGACACAGCTGCAGGTTAACTGTGATCTTTAACCTGTGACCTGCATTTTTGGGTTACCTGGTAACATCGATCAAGTGTTCTGGCTCTAACGCCCACCCCCCAAGAGAAGACCGTCCTTTCAATGAGTTTAAAGC
Organism: Urophycis tenuis; assembly: GCA_036785325.1. Classification (NCBI taxonomy): domain Eukaryota; kingdom Metazoa; phylum Chordata; class Actinopteri; order Gadiformes; family Phycidae; genus Urophycis; species Urophycis tenuis. The sequence continues at coordinate 13,701,166 of JAXIVH010000006.1, read as the reverse complement.
AAATCATTATTTTATGCTGAAATTTTTTATCTAGTTTCTCACTTTTTCTCTGTACTTTGTTTTTATTATTAGTGTGTGTGTGTGTGTGTGTGGGGGGGTAATGTATTGGGTCTTATTTTTTCAAATTGCATGTTTTT
>JAXIVH010000006.1:13681029-13696029 GCA_036785325.1 Urophycis tenuis | reverse complement strand
GTAGGATGCCAGTCTCTGGTTACTTTTTAACAGCCTCTGGTCATCCATTCATCATTTATGGTTGACAAAGATCTCATGTCATATCTTCATGATGTTACAAACCCAAAGAGAAGATTTGGCTATGGGGTCATGTTTAGGGTCTGCATGGTGATGAACCCTCCACCAGGGGGGAGACCAGGGGAACCTCAGGGGTTCTTGTCATGGTCTGTGTCTGTGTCGTCTGGTTGTCACGTTTTGCTTGGTTTGCTCTGTGTTTCCCCTGTGTCCTGTTCACCCTCTGTGTTTTGCCTCCTTTGCTGATTGCTCCGTCGTGTTCATCTGTGCCTTGTTCCCTCACCTGTCTTTGGTTTGTAATTAGTTCTTTGTGTATTTAAGACCACGTTTACACATAGCAGGGTATTCTGGAAAACGGCTATTTTCTCCTCCTCGTTTGTGAAAATAATTGTGTTTACACCAATGATAAAAACAGCCGGCAAAGGGTGTCACGAACACTTCGAGCAAACAGGTGGCCAATCAGAAATGCCAAACGAACGACCCAAAACGACAGACCAACGTGTCACAATGCAAAAATGCTGGTTTCCCTATTTACATGCAACCGCGAAACCGTAGTTTTCCAAAATCTCCACTTTGCCCGGAGTTTTTGGAAATAGTCGTTTTCTCTGATGAAAACAGAGTTTTCGTGTAAGAGGCCAAACCGCATGGAAATATCTGCGTTTTCCCATCGTGTAAACGGGGCCTAAGTCCTGTCTTCTGTTGAGTCCTTGTCCGAGTCTCGTCGTCTATGTTAGTCATTTCGCCTGTTCCTGGTTCCCTGTTCATACCTGTCTTTCTACGTACCATTAAAATCATGTCAAGCTACTTGTGGCTGGGTCCACCTCCACCGCGAATGGTAACCGTGAGAGTTCTACCTTGACCTCCATCGGGGGGAGAACTGGGGACCTCAGGGGTTCTACCTTGACCTCCATCAGGGGGGAGACCGGAGAACCTCAGGGGTTCTACCTTGACCTCCATCAGGGGGGAGACCGGGGAACCTCAGGGGTTCTACCTTGACCTCCATCAGGGGGGAGACCAGGGGAACCTCAGGGGTTCTACCTTGACCTCCATCGGGGGGAGAACTGGGGACCTCAGGGGTTCTACCTTGACCTCCATCAGGGGGGAGACCGGGGAACCTCAGGGGTTCTACCTTGACCTCCATCAGGGGGGAGACCGGGGAACCTAAGGGGGTTCTACCTTGACCTCCACCAGGGGAAACAAGGGGTTCTACCTTGATGGGTTTTTTGGAAGGGCGGGCTCCCTCCTCATTCTCGGCCTCTTCGTGCTCCTTGCTCCCAGTCGGTAGGTTGGAGTAGTTGGCCAGACTGCTGAGCAGAGAGGATACCATGGGACTGGTGTCCATCTCGTCCTGCAGGACAAATGCATATGGAGGATCGGTTACATGATTTTCATATATATACAGTATATATATATTCATTCATTCATTGTCGTAACCGCTTATTCTCTACGAGGGTCGCGGGGGGGCTGGAGCCAATCCCAGCTGCAACGGGCGAGAGGCGGGGTACACCCTGGACAGGTCGCCAGCCTATCACAGGGCTAACATACATAGACAAACAACAATTCACACTCACATACACACCTATGGTCAATTTAGAGACACCAATTAACCTAATCCCCAACCTGCATGTTTTTGGTCTGTGGGAGGAAGCCGGAGTACCCGGAGAGAACCCACGCAAGCACGGGGAGAACATGCAAACTCCACACAGAAAGGTCCCGGGTCCCCAGGTGGATTCGAACCCAGAACCCTCTTGCTGTGGGGCGACAGTGCTAACCACTGCACCACCGTGCCGCCCAGTATATATATATATTATATAAAATGAATGTTAATTATTATCATAATCATTAACATGGCTCAGTGAGAGGGAGTGCAGCTGATGGACCCTCACCTCAAACAGAGCCATGTTCTTTCCATCGTACTGCTGGCTCTTCTCCATGTCTCTGGCCACACTGCTGCTGAGGAACGGACTGCTCTCCTTTGGGGTGCCATCACCTGGATGAGATCAGAACATGTTACTGGACACTTCTTTCAGTTTCCATGTGCAAAACACATTGCGACAAACTATATAGGCTTACAATACACAACATCACATTTATGGTTGGACTAATACAGAAGTGTACTGTACACACACACACACACACACACACACACACAGCTGGCCGTAGAGGAACCCTGGAGGTTACACCCTAACCTCCTACAGTTAGTTCTGGCAACTCACCAAAATAAGCTGCATGCAGGCCTTCATAATGAAGAGGCAAGGCAAGGCAAGGCAGTTTTATTTGTGCAGCGCATTTCATACTCAATGGCAACTCAATGTGCTTTACATAAAACAAACATTTAACAGTAAGATTTGGGAACATAAAAACATGCAATTTGAGAAATAAAAATAAGACCCAATACATACCCCCCACCCCCCCCCCCACACACACACACACTAATAATAAAAACAAAGTACAGAGAAATAGAAAGAGAAACTAGATAAAAGATTGCATCATAAAATAATGATTTGCTTTAAAATCATTGAAAGGACATGAAAAATGTATACTAAACGTATATAAAAATGTATACTAAAGAGCAGAATGACACGCTCTTGACTGTTGGCCTGGGGTCTAGATTCTGGTGGTATATACAGCACCACAAGGTGGGAGACAAACTCCACTTTTCAACAGAGACTGTAATGATGTTCCCCAGGTTAGGTTACCAACCTTCATCTTCACAGCAAGATGCACACAAGACACCCAGGACACACTACTAAAATGTATGAATTTTACCCTAAAAGAAACATGACCTCTTAACTTTCTGATGTTTGAGGTTGCACAAGAACGTCAGCGTTTAGTGTACATTTTTCAATCAATACTTTCTACACATTGAAAACATCTATTCTATCATATATCTTCATCAGACGTTAGGATTATCATTGTGGTTCTTGTGTTGTTGACTTTAAGGTACTCAGCCATACTGCCATAAGGTATACTGCCATAAAGCAATGAGAATAGCAAAGTGTGTATTTTATCTGATATTATCTGCAGTGAAGATCTTCCAAGAAACAATTCTAATTGTCGACGCACTCAATAATATGAAATATTTATCCGTATTTTAATTTGTATGTGCTGTGCTCAACCTCCTGGATGTTTGGTAATCCGCACATCATGTCAGAATCTGCACATAAATCCTAGTTCAGCTTTGGGCTAAGCTATCAGTTAAAAAAAAACTAAGCATGAGCAAACTAAGCATGAGCATGTTTAGGTAGTGCTTTGTAGGCAGAGAGAGAGAGAGAGAGAGAGAGAGAGAGAGAGAGAGAGAGAGAGAGAGAGATCTGTCTGATTCTCTTTCCATGCATACGAGCAGGAAGACAAACGCACAAATGCACACCGCCACACACACACCTTGTATCATAAGATACCTTTTACAACCACAGAGATGAGACAGGCGGGGAGTTGTTCCTCATGATATCTACTGTCTAATGGTACACCATACCAGTGCAATGGAAGAGATACAATCTAAAACATGATCCAGTCAATACTGGTCGGCCATACAGTTGGCCATGCGATTGTGATCAGCCCAGTGAGAGGCTGCAGCTCATTCCTCTGAGATTGTACTCTCTGATGAAAGCACTCATCGTTATGTAGCATTATCATAAGACAGACAGACAGACAGACATACTTTATTGATGTCTGTCTGTCTTATGATAATGCTACATAACGATAACTACCACAGGAAGACGACAAAAGTACCATCTCTTGAATTTGGTTGAGCTGAGCAGGAATGTTCTGTGGAGCAGACTCAGGCAGGATCAAGGCTCAGGCTTCAGGACATGACCACAATACGGATCAGCCAGCTTAGCAGCATTGTAACGAATTGGTACGGGCAGCATCACAGCATCACAGCGTCACAGCGTCACAGCGTCACAACATCACAGCGTCACAGGGTCACAGCGTCACAGCAGCACAGCGTCACAGCGTCACAACATCACAGCGTCACAGCATCACAGCGTCACAGCGTCACAACATCACAGCATCACAGGGTCACAGCGTCACAGCATCACAGCGTCACAGCGTCACAGCGTCACAGGGTCACAGCGTCAGAGCATCACAGCGTCACAACGTCACAGCATCACAGCGTCACAGCGTCAGAGCATCACAACATCACAGCGTCACAGCATCACAGCGTCACAGCGTCACAGCGTCACAGCGTCACAGCCTGCCCTGGCCGTGACTTGGCCAAAACAGGGCAGATGAGGCACTGCAGATTGTGCTCTTGATGTGACAGGACTTTTACAAAATGGACAGTTTATACCGGCTTTTAAAAGCTTAACAGGACACAGGCTCAGGGAGATTATCCAACAGCTGCTGGAGGCCACTGAGCCACCAAAAAATATCAGCGGGCAAAACCAAAGCTCTCAAGAATTCAGCTGCTCTAGCCGCCCAGAAGGCCCTGCGCTGGACCAGAGCGTGTACCTACCTATACCTGCCATCCCTAAGGAATACCTTTTAGTGGTGGAAAGCCACGACAGCTTCACTTTGGCCACATCACCCCAATTATCTGCTAATAACTCCCCGCTGTGGCATATTCCACCTATACCACACTTACTAACAGTGATTAGATATAATAATAATATACTTATATACTATTATAATAATATACTAACTCTCAAAAAGTATAAAGTTTAGAAAAATTAAAATACATAGCACAGCCATACGGAAGTGGACCTTTGTAAAAACAGTTTGAATTAAATCTCGAGGTTCAGTCGTTTAGCTTCCATTAATATCACGTTTCAGTGTAAAAAATAATAATATGACCAGTGTGCGAAATACAGGGGGGCTCGGGGGTGCTCGACCCCCCCCATTAACCCATGAGACCCCCTGAAAGACTCAAAAGCAAAATTTGAGGAGGGTCTCAAATTTTGCCGCAAATAAAATAAAAAATATATTTTATTGTCACTAATGATCAGTTCAATGTGTTTAAGCTCACCATGTCCACTATTCAGAATTAAAAACATTTATTCACTATTTTTTGCCAAGCGGAGCCAGCCAGTCCTGTGCACGTATGCAAATTGTTAAGTGTGTGTGTGTGTGTGTGTGTGTATGTGTGTTTGTCATGTGGGCTATTAGACTGATTATCTCGGCTTGCATCCATGAAATATAGTAATGTTTGCGTACTTGCGCCTATTATTGCGCAAGTTGTGGGGAAATTCTATGTTCAAAGTTTAATTTTAGAAGAACGCAACATATTCGGCTACTTAAAACACCAGTTTCTTGATCACGTTTATGTTTACTTTCCCATGAATGAGTCGTTTTTCCGCGGAAATGAACGTTGTTAAAATTATCTATGATAATACTGGGGTCGACTCATGTAGCCCCATTATCGCACACGGCCACTTTGAAGGTTTTTTTGTCGTGCCGGTGAGTGTTCCAAATAGACACATAAATGTTCTACAGTGTTTTATATTGATAAGTAAGGTGTAGCCTACAGAACCCATTTTTGGCATTCGTATAGCTTAAATACCTGTCTTGTATGAGAACCTTTATCCTTTCTTTTATCTGTTGCTGGTTGCTCGCAATCGTATGATAAACCAGAAATTGTGCAATAATAGGGGCCGTGCGATAATAGGCGTTAAGTATGCTATAGACCTACTGCATGAGAAAATGTAGATCGATATTGCGCAACAATCAGGAGATGGGGACCCCCCCGAATATTGATGGGTATTTCGCACACTGGTTATGATGGTTATAATAGTCATGATGGTTATGATGGTTTATGATAGTCATGATGGTTATGATGGTTATAATAGTCATGATGGTTATGATGGTTTATGATAGTCATGATGGTTATGATGGTTATAATAGTCATGATGGTTATGATGGTTTATGATAGTCATGATGGTTTATAATAGTCGTGATGGTTATGATGGTTTATGATAGTCATGATGGTTATGATGGTTATAATAGTCATGATGGTTATGATGGTTTATGATAGTCATGATGGTTATGATGGTACTGCTACTTCTCCTACACTTGACAAGGCTCTGTTCCCCTGCTGGTTGGCGAGATGTGCAGCAGAGTCCAGGACTCTGAGGGCAGGACTCTGAGGGCAGGACTCTGCTGTTACTTCACCTGAGTGCTCTGCCCTGGGTCACAGATGTGTCCCTCATCGCACTTGTTCTTACATTGGCTCTACTTTGGCATTCAAGAGTACTCCTCCTTGTGACCAGGCAGCAGTCCAGCTGAGATTAGACACATGGAAACACATCAAGACTCCGTAAAACTATGGGATTTTTTTGGAGGAGGGGGTCTCCTGGTAGGGAAGACAGGTCAGGAGAGGTCGGGAACGACAAGCAAGCCAGGATATGGAAAAGAGGGAAACAAAGAAAGTAGGAAAGTATAGTGTATATATATATATATATATATATATATATATATATATATATATATATATATATATATGAAGAAAAATAACTCTTTTGATCCCGTGAGGGAAATTTGGTCTCTGCATTTAATCCAATCGTGAATGAGTGGAAATACACTCAGCACACAGTGATGGTGAAGCACACAGTGAGGTGAAGCACACTAATCCCGATGCAGTGAGCTGCCAACAGCGGCGCTCGGGGAGCAGTGAGGGGTTAGGTGCCTTGCTCACAGGCACTTCAGCCGTTCGTACTGGTCGGGGTTCAAAAGAAAATAGAAAATAGAAAGAAAATAGTCTCATAAATCATACACACTAGACATGTCTGAACCCCAGCAGACATGATGCGGCTGACCATTCATCTCAGACCCAGAACAGAGCTGCACTAAATCCACTGCCTTCCCCTTTCCTGGAACCCTCCTCGGCCAACAGAGAGTTCAAACGGGAAGCTAAAACATGTCCTCTGACAAAGAGTCTGTGACGGTTTGAAATCAAACCTGCGTAGTAGACGGGCCACTGGAGAATTACAGTTGTTGAAATCAGCTTCTGAAACCTCCGTCTTGCCACTCTCAAATGAGCTTATCTTCAGAAGAACATATCAGCAGTGTGCCATCTTCCCCAGAAGTCTGGCAATAGCATCGCAGCATGTAGCAATGTCTGGATCTGAGATTAGAGATAAAGCCTAGTCTCCTAGTTCAAGTGCATTGGTCAGGATGTAGAATCAAATATTCACCAGTTATCCTTATGCAGTCAAAACACGTGCTGCTACAACTGTCTCCACTGTCTGACTGTCTCATGTCAACACAAGGTGACGGCGACGGTTAAAGTCAGACAGACAGACAGAAATACTTTAATGATAGTGAATTCAACACTCAATTATTCCAGTTGTCAATACATTTCGAGTGTTGAATTCACTAACTTTTTCCTTACACTTGTGAGTTTTGAAGAGGACTTTTACGAACTTATCCGGAAAGACGGAAGAGACGTCGACGCAGCGGTAGCCTTAGCAACAGAGAGTTGAAGCTATCAGGAAAGTGCTCTTTTAAATAAACTCCTGATGTACTTACAAACTTTAAAATGCCTCGTTTTGTGAGTACAGACCATATATGTACTACTACAGAAGTTGGGTAACAATCCATGCATTAATAGTGGGGTAATTTACGAGATATACACATTGTACCGGACACTCTAATACTAAGCCATTCGGCTGATACCCCTAAACTTGAAAATATTGACCGTCGCTAAAAATGCATCTGAGGGGGTATTTGGCTGGATTATTGGTGGAAGTGACCTCAGGGTGAATTTTACTCCGAATCATCACTTTAAAGGGAAAAGAAAAACAGTGTAAAAGTAAAAAGCAGTAGGCTATAGGAATATATAAAAATAAAATATAAAAATATAATATAAAAATATGTAAAAATATACATAAATATAGGCAAACACTAGAAGTAAATAGACATACGCAAAGAAATAGCACATAAAGGTAAGTGAAGTCTGTGAATGTCAACAAACAAAAGAGGAAAAGAAGTTAAAAAGAAGTTAAACTTAAGAAGTTAAAAAAAGCTCAAAGGGTGATTGGCTTTATGTGTGTAAAACAATTAGGGGATGTATTTAATGATAATGATAATGGAACAGTTGTACATTATTTGCCATTGTACAGCTAAAATATACAGCTATTGTACAATTGTACAATTTACACTACTAGCCTACATAAAAATAAAATGTCCTCTGGCAATTTGATAATAATCCTGTGTTTGTTTTTCTTAATCCAGTTCAAGTCCCCAAAGAGCCATGTGGAAAAAGATTAGTGTTTCTCTTTTTGAGGCTTTGGTGATAAAGCAAACCATGACAGTAGACATGAGGCAGCCTCTGCCTGATGTTCAAATGTTGCAAAAATGTATACAGTATACATATATATACTTGACTTGTTGTAAATTGTATAATGTGTGTGTGTGTGTGTGTGTGTGTGTGTGTGTGTGTGTGTGTTGCTAGTAGCAACACACACACACACACACACATGTTATGCAAATTTGAGGTATGTTTGGATCGTATGTGATGGTTTACTAATGTGTTCTCATGGTTCTCATGGTTCTCCCCAGCATTGGCCAGTAGTCACCAAATGCATGAGAACCATTTGACTCAATCAAACACAATTTAACCATCAAACTAAATCTCCTCACATCAGCCATCCTCGACAGACCAAACAGGTGTGAAACATGAGGGCTTAACAGAGACAGAGAACAACCGCATGTAAACGTAACAGGGTCCAATAAATAACACGGATGAAAACTATCTCTCTCTCTCTCTCTCTCTCTCTCTCTCTCTCTCTCTATCTATCTATCTATCTATCTATCTGAAATCCATCAAGAACATGCTCCTATGCGACCTCAGATGGTGATGGTCTGACACCAGGCCATATCATCTCAGCTTTGGCACAAGCACCAGACACATCAGACACTACAGGGGATTCATAACTCTATCCTCAGTCTTCATCCTCAGTCTTTATCACCTCAGCAGGCTGCATGTGGAAAGCAACACCAGGGTAGTGGAGGAGGACACACCACTGACATATGAGACTGTCTGAGTCAGTGCAAACCCCACCAAATTTCTTGAATTTCCCCCAGGGAATGAATTTCCCCCCCTCTTGGCTGGTTGAAACAAGCCAGCTCCCCTGAGGCACAGCGGACATGATTTCCATGTTCGAAGCCAACATTTTATTTTTATGTTATTTATTTAGGTAAATCTATTTATTGTTTATTGTCTATACTCAGGTTTTTTTTTAATCACACTCCTCTATCCCCTTGTACTGCTGGTCACAATGTGAATTTCTCCTAAGGGGGATTAATAAAGGAATATCTTAGCGCTCAGCGAAAATAGAAAAACCAAAGGTTATATCCAGTGACTGATCCAGCTGTGATGTGGTCCTGTAGAACCGAGGGAACGTGACCAGAGAACTTCCTCTATCAAGAGGTCATCCATGTCTTTAATGTTTCCCTGGACCGGCAAGGCAGCAGAGAATGAATGTCCCAATCATGATACAAGGTTCTAAATGTGATCAATAATAATGTTAAAATGGATTCCAAAGTAAGAAAGAAAGATTTCAATCATCCCTGCCCTGAGGTGTAGAACGGAGACAAAGCGAGATGTTTGCGCTCTGCTAGAAGGATTAGGTCATGTGGATGGTGCTGTATTTACTTATCTACGCTCCCCTTACTGCCCACACACGAAACACACCAAGGCCCAGCGTACAGCATGGAACGCAGTGCGTCCGTTTACAAAGCGCTACAATGTTCATCCATGAGTACCAGAACGATGAAGTTCACCAGAACCAGAAGTCCAGCTTCTGTTTGCGCTCTTTGACCTCTGGTGAGGGGGCTCCAGGCCTCAATTTGACAGGATTTGGTCAAAGTTCAATGAAACAACTGGCTGCTTTGCCCTCCATCACATGTTGCTCTGATTGGTTGTCGGCCTATCCAATTGCTTCCAGAAGCATTTTTGTCTGCACCCATTGAAAACCTCCATTGGAAATTGAAAATGAGGTGATGTTGGTGGTTTGAGATCTTTACACATTTGCAAATTGGTCTGGCGATCTCAGGTTCCATCTAAGGATTAACGAGTTAACGATGTGATAATGATATCTGAACATCTACGGATCATCGTGTTAACGATGTGATATTGTTATGATGATATCTGAACCAACAGAATCCTTGTCTACTGTCTCCACCACAACACATCAAGGATCATCGTGTTAACGATGTGATATTGTTATGAGGATATCTGAACCAACAGAATCCTTGTCTACTGTCTCCACCACAACACCTCAAGGATCATGGTGTTAATGATGTGATATTGTTATGATGATATCTGAACCAACAGAATCCTTGTCTACTGTCTCCACCACAACACATCAAGGATCATGGTGTTAATGATGTGATATTGTTATGATGATATCTGAACCAACAGAATCCTTGTCTACTGTCTCCACCACAACACATCAAGGATCATCGTGTTAACGATGTGATATTGTTATGATGATATCTGAACCAACAGAATCCTTGTCTACTGTCTCCACCACAACACATCAAGGATCATGGTGTTAACGATGTGATATTGTTATGATGATATCTGAACCAACAGTATCCTTGTCAACTGTCTCCACCACAACACATCAAGGATCATGGTGTTAATGATGTGATATTGTTATGATGATATCTGAACCAACAGAATCCTTGTCTACTGTCTCCACCACAACACATCAAGGATCATGGTGTTAATGATGTGATATTGTTATGATGATATCTGAACCAACAGAATCCTTGTCTACTGTCTCCACCACAACACATCAAGGATCATGGTGTTAATGATGTGATATTGTTATGATGATATCTGAACCAACAGAATCCTTGTCTACTGTCTCCACCACAACACCTCAAGGATCCTGGAAGGTCTTTCTCACTCCAACCATTCTTGTTGGTGGTTGAGACTGCCGCGATGCCATGTGCTTCATATTTTAACTCGTTTCATCTTTATATTGAAAACATTCTCCTCTTTCTATAAATATATATATTTTTTGTAGGCTATGCTGAAGTTGTTTCAATACTTATTTCAGATCCCAATGCAGAGAAATAAGATCTTTTTCACCAATATCACACTGCAGATAAATCACATCTATTTCACTGCAGAGAAATCACATCTATTTCACCGCAGAGAAATCACATCTATTTCACCGCAGATAAATCACAACTATTTCACTGCAGAGAAATCACATCTATTTCACCACAGATAAATCACAACTATTTCACCAAAGAGAAATCACATCTATTTAACCGCGGTAAAAAAACAACAAAAACAACAACCCCAGCTGGCTCTCAGCAGAGCAAAGCCGTAGATCAAACCAGAGTACTTCAGAGGAATTACTAGGAAGCCTGCAATATTAAAAGCCCTTTATGATATTAAAAGCTCTTATGTTATATAATGCATGTGTTCCTCTACAATGACAAATTCTCAGACACGATACGCAAGTTACATAACCACTGCTCTGTGTTCTGTGATGGGCCAGGACAGAAAGGTCACATGCGTGTGTTTGTGAATGAAGCCAGGATATGTGTGTTAGCGTAGTGGATTAAAAGATAATGAATTAGGCCTGTAATGGCATTGGCTCGACACCACCAACAGGAGTCTGGTTTGGTCTGCGATGTACCGGCAGATTGAGGTTTTACTAGAAATATATTTCAATGAAATCAAACCACATATGATGGCTACAAAAACATGACACAGGTGGAACTGGTTTCTGTTCCTCTGTTCCTCGTGACAACAAAGCAAATTGCTTCAGACGCACAACTGGAAGTGACAACAACTGGCCTAAGAGCTGAGGGCTCCTGAGACACAGGGAGAGAAGTTACAGGAAGGACAGATAAGAGACGGACACAGAGGGAGTAACGCCAGGGAGTGGTAATAAGGATTAAGGATGGAAGATGTTCTCCTGGGATTCCACATCCCTTCACCATAGTAGAGGAGTTACACCGTTCTTCAGAGGAGAGAAAAGTGAAGTTCAGTTGTTCAGTTTTTACAACGCGTTTTTAGCAGTAAATGATAATAATACATCATTTATAATCAATTAATAATAATAATACTTTGAACAGAGAAGCGTGTTCATACTGACCAACAAGATATGTTATAGGACTTATATTTCATATCTTTTTTTATATCTTAAGTTATAACCTCTAACATTTTAAGATAAAGATAAAACTAAATGAAGTCCAATAGCAGTAATAAATATACATTTTTGCTGATTGTAGCAAATAATATATAGAGTTTAGATTTGCATATATATTTTTTATCTGATAATTCAATTTGGAAGATTCTTTTTTATATATTTTTCCATCTATCTTCATCTTTTTTTCCAAACAAATGTATTTCAATGCAAATATTTGAATGTAGATGGTCCTCCAGTGTTAATCTCTCCCAGTCCAAACATCATCCAGAGGGCTGGTAGAGCCATCTGCCCTCTGCGCCCGTGACTCCTAAAACCTTGGCAGGAAGCTAGCATCATCTGTAGCCCACTGCTAACCTGCACCTCAAACACAGGTCTGCCATCTGATTCAGACCCTTAAATCACCCATAGACTGTTTTATTTTGTTGAAGAATGAATTCATTCATTAATGTATTTATGTGTTTGATGTGATATGTGTACTTTGTGATTTTGCTTATTTAATTTAAATTCACTCCATTAAACAAACGGAGTGAATTAACAAGGAAGGTCACAAGCTAGCTTTATTCCGTAGAAGGTAAATTCACTTTGATAATTTCTGAAGTAACAACAATGTCAAGCCCTAAGTGCATTAGCCCAACTTTTATTGAAGTTGAAGTTATAATGTAGTGTATTAGTGATTTGAGTGAAGTACTGGCTTTTTTATTAAAAGGTAAATGACCATCACCGCATCAGCCCAGCTTTGACCATCACCACATCAGCTTTGTTTTAGTAGTCCTAAACTGAACTGAATAAGTTGTTCATTCACATTTTGCGTAGATTTTTCCAAAAGTTTCCAACAAGCTTTTTCCTAAATACATCCATCCTGGCTCCTTCTTAAACACTCTGACTACCGTGGCAGAAAGGATGATGCTGTCCAGGCTACGGCCTATCTTGGACAATGCCTCTCACCCTCTCTTTACCACCCTGGCATGACATGCTGAATGCCTTTTTGCTTCGCCCTGGATTGATTGTCATGAGCTCCAATGCCAACGTGGTAACTGAAAGTGCACTTACTTTTAGAAATCTGGCTGATAGGAAGGTTTAAAGTTATGTTATTTTCTTTTTAGGGGTCTAAATTTTGCGAATGTAGACTACGTCTGAGCCTGTTTCATTCTGGTTGAAAAGCCGTTAAAAAAAATGGTGTGTTATTAAATGTCACTGATTTTTCTATTCATCCTAAATATCAACACTATTTTCGAGTTTGTTCATTAAAAGATTCAGATGCTCATTTAGGCTAATTCTATTCCTAAATCGTATAGGCTTGGTGTGTTTGGCCTGTTGTGATTAGACATTTTAAGACAATTTTAATGGGCATCCCACCTAGTATTTCTGTCCTTCGCTGGACACAGTAAAATGAGCCATATCATTGATGGGAGGGCTACATACAATAAGTTGCCTACTCTAATGACATGGATCATGGATTCAATGTCAAGATGTTTTGGATAAAATTATGATACATAGGCCATGTCCAAGTGAGAACTGCCCGTGCAGAATGAGATTACGGAGATGTGGATTTCAATTTGAGTTTGTAATCCACTTTTATAGTATGTTAAGCCGCTGAAACAATTGAGTCTTAAGAGAAAAGCCAAGTCTGGCAGTAAAGTCATCTGTTCATCTAACGTAATACATATCGCACATGATTCACACGTATTCGCACATATTAACACATGTACACACGCACACAAACACACACACACACACACACGCACACAAACACACACACACACACACACACGCACACACACACACACACACAGTGATGGGGTTGTAGGCCGAGGTGTGGCCGAGGTGTGGCGATGGGATGAACATGATCTAGAGAGTTAACGGCCAGGCTTCCCATACACACTGCAGGGCCTCATTAGCAGTTGTATCAACCCTTTTCACAGTAGGAAAAACAGGTGTATTCGGACTATCATGGACAATGCCTCTCACCCTCTCTTTTCCACCCTGGCTCAGCGGAGGAGCACCTTCAGCAGAAGACTCCTCTCACCGAGATGCACCACAGAGCGACATAGGAAATCATTCCTGCCTGTGGTTATCAAACTTTACAATTTGTCACTTTCATCTGCATAACAGGTTATCCATTCATATTGCATAACTGTAATTTCATTTTACTACATAACTGGTCATCTCTCTGCACAACTGGTCTTACAAAAATCCGACATGCTAAATCCTTGTGTATGCTATTACCTCTTAGTGTATGCCTGGATGTATGTACATTTATGTATATTTTCATTTCTTTATGTATATTTTTGTATATTTTATTACATAGGTTTATATTTTACATAGGTTTATATTTTTTTACATATGTTTATATTTTACATAGCTTTATATTATGTAATTATATATTCTAACACTCTACTATACGTAGAGTGTCCTCTTTCTTCTTCCCTGGAGTATTGTGACGAATGCAATTTCCCTCAGGGATCAATAAAGTATGTCTGTCTTTCTGTCTGTCTGTGTAGCTCATTAATTTGCGGTCCGGTGTAATTAGTTTGGCGATGCACCTGTGTACACACACAACTAGCCAAGCAAATACATTCCAACCATGCTGGTGCCGCAAAAGACAAAACGGGTCTCATGATAAAATGACAGCAGTGGGAAGTTACTTTACTGCTGATGGCACAGAGCCTGTCCATGTGTTCATGCTGCTCCATGGTTGATCTAGGAGCACCTGTGGACATGACTCAACCTGGCTGTTCAGGTGTTGTACTGCTAAATATGGGTCTCATGTACTATTGAAATATTACCATGCAATAGTTCCCATGTACAAAACAAAGCTAGAACAATAACC
>JAXIVH010000006.1:13616029-13678529 GCA_036785325.1 Urophycis tenuis | reverse complement strand
AAATTACCCCACTAATAATGCATGGATTGTTACCCAACTTCTGTAGTAGTACATATATGGTCTGTACTCACAAAACGAGGCATTTTAAAGTTTGTAAGTACACCAGGAGTTTATTTAAAAGAGCACTTTTCTGATAGCTTCAACTCGCTGTTGCTAAGGCGACCGCTGCGTCGACGTCTCTTCCGTCTTTCCGGATAAGTTCGTAAAAGTCCTCTTCAAAACTCACAAGTGTAAGGAAAAAGTTAGTGAATTCAACACTCCATCTAATTTCAAGTATTCAATTATTCCAGTTGTCAATACATTTCGATTCGGCTGATACCCTTAAACTTGATAAATATTGACCGTCGCTAAAAATGCATCTGAGGGGGTATTTGGCTGGATTATTGGTGGAAATTACCTCAGGGTGAATTTTACTCCGAACCATCACTTTAATAAACCTCAAATCTGAATACTTAAGAAAGTAAAAGTGAGTTTTTTGTCTTTCTTAAGAGAATATCCATTTGTCCATAATTATTGGGCAGCTATTAGCATGCAGAATTATTATGCAAGTAAATGAAAAAACGATTTCTTTTCCATCTCACTTGTTTATTTTCATCTTTTAAAGTATGAATAACAAACAACTCAAAATGTATAAATAAACATTTCTGACATTTCCCCCCAAAGAATTGAGTGACCAATACAGCCACCCTTTGTCACGACCAGGCTAGGACTCAGGACGCAGATGCAGGGTTTCGGGTTCTTGTTCTTGAATCTTGAACTTGAATCTTGAATCTTCTTGTTGTTGACTTGTTGACTTTAAAGTCGACGTCTCGACTTTAATCTCGTCGCGGCAAAAATATTATATTCTTCATGTGTGGCCCTAATACTCCCCCTCTACCTACAGGAACTCCTCACCCCCCCAAACCTCCTCACGCACCCTCCGTTGTGCAACAACACACACTCTCCAAACCCCCAGAACCAAACTCCACAGCATGGGTGACCGGGCTTTTTCCTCTGCAGTCCCGAGACTGTGGAACGTCCTCCCTGACCATCTGAGGGCCCCACAGTCTACTGATGTTTTTAAACAAAACCTTAGAAAGCATCTTTAAAAAAAAGCTTTTATCATCACTTTATATTTACTTTAAAAACCTCATTTGCGTTACCGTCATTCCAACATTCCGTCAATGTGTGTCTGCATTGTTTTTAAGTATACCGCTATTTTTATGGCCTCTTACCTTTTCTCCCCTTCTCCATTTATTGTTTTGTTTCAAAAACAATAATTGAATGCACTATTACTGTGGTAGCTACTACGATCTCGTCATGTCTTGGATGTGATGACAATAAACACTTCTTGAATCCTGAATCTCTTTTTCTAATTCTTATCTTATTTTAACATTTTTGCCAATCTTGAGATTGTCAAAATATAAAGTGCATTACAAATAAAAGTTATTATTATTATTATTAAGACAAGACATGGAGACAGGACAAAAACCCAACTTGACCTCACGGTGTGACACCCTTCTTTTCGATAACAGTCATAAGCTTTCCATCCATGGAGTCTGTCAGTTCCTTGATCTGTTGACGCTCAATTATTTGTTCAGCAGCAACCACAGCCTCCCAGACACTGTTCAGAGAGGTGTATTGTCTTCCCTCACTGTAACTCCCCCATTTAAGAAGGGCCCACACATTCTCAATAGGGTTTAGGTCAGGTGAGCAAGGGGTTCATGTCATAATTCTTCTTTAAGGACTTTACTGGATAGCCACGCAGTGGAGTATTTGGATGCATGCGGTGGAGCATCATCATATAAATCATGGCCGTCATGAATTGAATGAATGAAGATGCAGACTTTTTCCTGTACCACTGCTTGGAGAAAGTGTCTTACTTCTGACTAAACCTACTGGCTTTAAGTCCATCTTAGACCCGAAAAGGATAGCTAGAAAACTCGCTCCTCCTTAATACCAGTCCATACCAGTACCCACCTTGCATCTCAATCGTCTCAAGTGTAACACTGTTCCCATTACTGATCCAGCCACGGGCCCATCCAGCTGATTCATCAAGGGTCACTCTCTCTCATCATTCCATAAAACCTTTGAAAAATCAGTTTTCTCCTCTTGTACATTTTTTTCTTGTGGATTTTTCTGTAAATTGATATGAATTTCCCCCATGAGGATCAATAAAGTTTGATCTTATCTCTTCTTATTTTGACAGCAAATGCCTGCATTTGTTTTAGACCTCCCCATTTTTGGGGAGGGGGGATGCAAGTTGCAGGGTTCTGGTGAACTCTGAACAAGTGGGTCTTGAGTCTCTTCCGGAAGATGGAGAGTGACTCTGCAGTCCTGACATGGCCTTCTCAAGATGATTGATTGTCTGGCTTGTAAACATTGGGCTAGACAGAACAATGTTGTGAGATAAAAAACCAATGATGGATGCAGAACCGCAGCAATGTATATCAATTGTATATTTAGTTTTTGTTATTATAATCATCAATTCTTCTGAAATTGATCGGTTGTTTTGCACCAGAAATGACTGGGATCCAAAATGCCATCATCATGCGGGATGGCATTTCATCAAACTGGGTAAGCTGTTTTCGCTGAAAAAAAAGGTGTAATTCTTTGTGCAATCCTCAATCCTCTCAGCGAGCGTACTCTGACGTAGCCTTTGACACGCCTCTAGTCAGGGCTGGACTGGCCTATGGGCCTTTGACACGCCTCTAGTCAGGGCTGGACTGGCCTATGGGCCTTTGACACGCCTCTAGTCAGGGCTGGACTGGCCTATGGGTCTTTGACACGCCTCTAGTCAGGGCCGGACTGGCCTATGGGCCTTTGACACGCCTCTAGTCAGGGCCGGACTGGCCTATGGGCCTTTGACACGCCTCTAGTCAGGGCCGGACTGGCCTATGGGCCTTTGACACGCCTCTAGTCAGGGCTGGACTGGCCTATGGGCCTTTGACATGCCTCTAGTCAGGGCTGGACTGGCCTATGGGCCTTTGACACGCCTCTAATCAGGGCTGGACTGGCCTATGGGTCTTTGACAAGTGAGTCAGATTGGACCCCAACACCGAGGGGTCTACTCAGGGTCATAGTAAAGCATCTGGTTCAGATTCCCACCTCAAAGTCACTGCATGAAACACTTGATGATAGGTCATTAGAAAGTGTGGGGACAGGAGGCCTACATGCTTAGAACTGAAAATGAGTGAAAATGTAGCCAGGCCTATAAATTCTATATTAGAAAAGTTTCACACAGTATTGATTCATGTATTTATGTCACTAAGTGGATTAGTTTAGATGCAAAATACGTATTTGGGTCATAAAACATGACCAATTCCACAAATAGTGTTTATGGCAGAACACAGCTTCCACGGCAGGGGCAGTCTCACAAATCAGACTAAATGCTGCTATAAAGTAGTAGCACCACCTGACCTGAGAGACGCCTGACCGCTCACCTACATGTCCTGCGTAGGGTTTTCAAACACTCCCTAAAGGGTGATGCGCCCTTATGTGTGTAGAAATCAGTCTGCCGGACAGTCGTGAGGGTTATGCTAGCGTTAGGGTTAGGGTCATGGTTAGGGGTTAGGGGTTAGGGGTTAGGGTCATGGTTAGGGGTTAGTTAGGGTCAGGGGTTAGGGGTTAGGGTTAGGGGTTAGGCTAGGGTTAGGGATTAGGTTAGGGGTTAAGGTTAGGGGTTAGGGGTTAGGTTAGGGTTAGGTTAGGGGGTAGGTTAGGGTCAGGGTTAGATTCTCAGATTCTGGGCAGCAGAGGGCTCGTGGGGCCCATGTTCCAGATAGGTGATAGATCGATACTTTGTTGATCCCCGTGGCGAAATTCATTTCCAAACA
Organism: Urophycis tenuis; assembly: GCA_036785325.1. Lineage (NCBI taxonomy): Eukaryota > Metazoa > Chordata > Actinopteri > Gadiformes > Phycidae > Urophycis > Urophycis tenuis. The sequence continues at coordinate 13,674,714 of JAXIVH010000006.1, read as the reverse complement.
TCCAATCAGCATTGTGATAGTAGAATCATGGTTTCCCTAGCAACAGGGCTGCACATCTGATCGAGGAACATAAATGTTCAAATTAATGAAAACAGCTATACACAGGGCCGGTGCTAGCCATTTGGGTGCCCTAAGCACAAATGCATCGTGGTGCCCCCCAAAAATGGACATCAACTCAGTAATTGTCAGTACGTTTCTCTTTATTTCCAAAATAACTCCACAACGTCACTTGCTGATGGCCTCTCAGTGACAGGACTCACTCTGCCAGAAGTGGTGGTTGTGGGCTGGGTTGTATCTGAACTAGTAGTTGATGGTTGTTGGTCAGGGCTGAGTGCTGTTGCAGAGTCTGCAGAGCTTGGTGGTTGATGATGTGTGCTTGAACTGCTGGTGGATGGTTGATCATCTAAATCTTCCTCCTGGTCTTGAGGAACTCCTTGCACACATCCAAGCATTGACCCTGCATTCAGAAATACAAGTAAAATACTCAGGGATTGTATGCTGAAATAGTTTTGCACCTTGATTCAAAAACAATATTACATATTAATTACAGGTTTACAGGTTTAGCCTAAGTGTGAATCCCTGGTACATGACAACATTTAAAACTATTTTATCTTTAAAACAATGATTGATGGCTCACAATATAAAAAAAATCTACATAATTTGAAAACTATAAATGTGAAGGGAGGGGGATCTACATACCGTAACTAAGATTTCTTTCTTTTCAAGTTGTAGTTTCACCTGCAGATGTCGCCCTTGGCCACTTGGCCTATGAACCTCTCGAAAATGTTGGCATAGAAGTTGATGAACGGCCGTCTAATTTGGCTTAACACATCTCGTTCAGTTGAAAGGTCTCTCAGTCAGAATTCATGTTACCATGAATATCATGTTATCATATTCTGTAATCTGTAGCATTACTTTTTCCACTACAATACACAATTGCATACTCGTTGGTTCACAGTACACATGCATAATGTAGTCTACATAACAAACACCAAATAAACATCCTGAAATGCAGTAGGCCTGTATAAGTAAACTTGACTAATACTTACAGAACACTTAGAACATGGCTATTGAGCTAACGTTAGTTTGTTGACGTTAACGGTAACGTTAACATTACCTGGCATGAGCATAGACATTCATAAAAGGACTAAATGTTACAGAATGAGCCATTTTTATTTAAAACATTGTCTTACCTGCCATCGACGCGCGTGCATCTCGCTGTCTCTTCTTTTCTTTTTCTCCACCCCCGACTCTTGATGCCTTTAGAGGCCATGTCTTGAGGGGTCTGCCATGAGGCCGTAAACACAGGGGTCTGCCATGAGGCCGTGTCTAAACACAGGGGTCTGCCACCTGAGAATTATAATCGATCATACCACTGGGATGTGGGGGAGGGGGGCACCAAGGGGAGAGAGAGAGAGAGGGCCGCACAGGAGACGCATCTTTTCCTCAAGCAAATGTTACTTTTGTATTGCTTATCTATTAAAACCTTTTACACATGTTCATTTTAAATATATATCGCGTTATCATGGTTATTATGATGATGCTTTTTTACGAGACAGATTTTTTTGGTGCCCCCCCAGGCACTTGGTGCCCTACGCGCAGTGCGTGTTCTGTGTGTGCGGAGCGCCGGCGCTGGCTATACATTACATCCAACAGCCTTGAAGTGGAAAATAATCTTTCCTTTTTACTTCACCTTTGGCCACATGTCAGGATAAACCCACGACGAGTGCTGTCGGCCAGTTTTACCCACTGAAGAAGGATCTTTATTCTCATACTATACCAAAGATCGAAAGTTCTTGAACCAAAATGTGATATGCCCATTCAAGGAATTGGGTATAGTAAAGTAAGATATAATACCTTGAATAGTCTAGTCACAAGACTAACTATTGACCAAAGGACTGCTGTGAATGTCAGGTGCAACATTCCACGTCTCACCTGACAAATCTGGCTGTGAAGGATGCCAGAGAGAATGTTCTTGGGCTCCTTCTACCTCATTATGTTTGAGTACGGCCCCTCAACACATGAAGGAGCAAAATGATTGTGCTATACTGTCCCCAAACACTTGAGATGAAGAGGTGCTGCTGAGAAACCATACCATATGTCTAATGTATGTTTTAGAACCAAAGCAAAATGCTAAGTCTGTTTCTAAGACGAAGGCACCCTAACCCTAACCCTGACCCTACATTTATAGGATTTAAGAGGCATCAAATGTCCATCATTTAAACACATATGGAGCTTCAAAAGAAAATCGACCCAGTATTAAAGTTTAGATCCTGAGATGAGCTGTGTTTCCATGACCACTATAACGCCTTGGGCTAATATATTCCCAAACACAAAATCTACTTATTGATGTCAACACGAATACATTGAGCAGACGTGTTCATTAAAAAACATCATCAGTCTTTGTGATGGCTGGGCTTCCTCCCACTAAACTGGCAGGACGTGTATCACAAGAGAGAGCAGGGGAGAGGAGGAGGAGGAGGAGGTGTACGTGGAGAAAGAGGAGACAGCAGATGTTACTCTGAGGACCACATGCTTCACCGTGCTTCAGGGAGAGGAAACCAGGCACGTGTTCAGCACTTTTTTTCCCTGACACGGGCCTTCGCCAAGATCGTCCCAAGCGTTGGGTTTTCTGAAAGTAAACGTTAAGAGGCCGACCAGTCAATGAATGTGTCTGAATCAACCCTCAACGTCTGGTTTCAACACGCTGTTTTGTTATGTTGCAGAGGGGATAACGGCAGACATTTTGTGTTTGTATGTTTGTATGTTTTACAACCAAACAATTAGGAACAGTTATGTCAAAAATGTACCGTGGAAATAAAATGCATACACATTTTTATTAACTTCAAGGCATTCCTTTTCTGGCATCATCACAAAATAAGCTGTTTTATGACTTATTAACGACATGGCCAGGAAATAAAACAACATGGAGTCCTTTTACTGGATTTACGTTGTGTGCAACACAACAGTTAAACAGACAACATATGGAACATGTTATGATGAAATGCTGTTATTTCTTTTTCCCTTTTTGAGCTTTTTCCAGGCCTTGGATGTACTTGCGAGGGACATGATACTGATCTGAAAAAATGAAATCACAAAAACCATTGATGATTATGTGCACGTAGGTACAATGTAAACATTGAAAACGTATAAGCCATACAGGAAGAAAAAAAAAGTACAATTCCCAACCTAGTAATAAATTGCCAACTTGCTGAACCTGGTTGCCTTGGATCTGAACCAGAACCTTGTCCTTGGTGCCGGGGACAGGACACAACACAGCACTGGCCTGCACTCTGTGCTGCAGGGCAGCTGACACGGCTGTGGGGTCCAACCCATACATCTCCAAATTCTTAATGAGCGTTACCTGGAGGGAGAGTTAGGCACAACTCATTAAGGAGCACTGCAGACATGTTAGAAGTCACAACAAAGCAGTGGATCTCTCTCACCTTCTTGTTGGAGCCCCGAGAGGCTACCGATATGTCGATGGCTTCAATATGGCCCTTCTTTATAACCGGCTGCTGACCAGCAAACACAAACTGGGAGCACTCCTGCATTTTGCTGAGTGTCCTGTGGAGCATACAGGGCTCTGTTTGGTGACCACAACAAACACAGACAAACGTGCTCTCTGCTCTCTGTGCATGAGCAGCTGTAGCTGCTGGTCAGAATGTGAGCAGCTGAACCTAACCCTGGCCCTAAAGATATAAGAAGTAATAAGAAATGTCAACATTCCAGGTAACCTTGCATATCCAACTCTTATTTTTTTATTTTAAATACTACATCAAAATAGTAGGGAGGGAATCACATGTGGCACAAGAGAGAGTTAGTATTGTTAATGTGTGCTTACCTGCTAAAGAGATCGTCCCATTTCAGAATGGACACCTCCTGGTACTCACACTTCTCCAACAGACAGTCACATAGAATAGGGTTTATGTGGACATAACTGGCAGGGAAGGGAATACACATAAACATTCATTTCTGCACCTGGACTGTCCAAAAATATATATATCCCAAATGTACGTTATTAAAAGTATATACGTAAAAAACACTCTTACTTTTTGTTATTTTCATCCACCAGCTCATTTGTTTTGACATACTCTGTTATTATCGTCCGAACTTCACTTGGCTGGAGAACCGTTCCTTTCCTGAGAGAAACACAAGTATATATATATATATATATTATATACAGTATATAGTATATTTACTTTAACATTTTTTTCAAGCATAGCACATTATATCGCAGACAAATCAATAAATAAAAACCTAAGAGACAATAAGACATTAAAATGCACAGGTGAGGTTAAAGCCAAATGCAAGAACAATTTAACATAATCATGTTCAATATTTCAAGTGTGTATAAAGACACTGCTGAAAAGAATTGCAATTACACAGTTGAAGGATTGCTGGAGATGAGACCAGAGGACTCAACATGCACCTCTTGTTGGCTTCCAGAAACAGGGGCTCCACCCGGGCCGACACAGAGTACAGCAACGTGATCTCAGGGGGATGGTAAGGCTTCTCGCCGTCCTCAGTCATCTGTGCAGGGGCCTCCTCAACACTGGGCTCCTCGGGAGCTCGGAAGGAGCGCAGACTATAGACCGCAGACGCACCAACAGAAACAAAAGGACAAAGCTGAAGGCACGTAAAACGCTCATACTTAAAACAAGTGTGTTGTGGGCATGAAACCCAGCATGGATCTTTTGTTGGAGAGGACTTTGAGGGCTTGGCTCACACTGGGTTCTTCCAGTCCACCTCCACAATGCTCTCCACTCCTTTGCTCAGCTCCTTCACACGCACCACGCTGTGCTGCTGCTGCATGGTGTGCAGAAACTTGGACAACTGTTTACAAAAGATACACACGTCATATACATTACAAATACATGTAAATAATAAAGACAACAAAAGACGACATGCATCTATCTAAATAGACACTCCTGCAATTCAAAGAGGAGTCGGAATTCCTGAACGTCTGGTGAACCTTTTTGTAGCTGGATTTCTTGATGTCCAGTTGTCTGCCACTTGGACTGCAACAAAATAAATACAAATAAAATGAACCCAAACTATTTTGTGCAGTGTTGCTCTGGTTTTGTGCAGTGTTACTATGGTGAAGAGGCCAAGCCGTACCAGCAGCGGAACATGTGGTTACGGAGGAAGGAGCTGGTCAACAGCGGCAGCTCGGACTTCTTCACCCTGCTCTTCAGAGCGTGCAGGAAACACTGCAGGAGCAGGGCGTCCATCTCATCTGTGGACGTGATCAATGGGATCATGTTGGAGCCTATTGATTCTGTGTATTGGAAATGGAAGGGATAATGATGACTGTTGTGGACGAACTATTATTATTTATTATAATTGTTTTTGCTATTCAGGCCCCTCCTCCTAGTCAGGCCAGGGTTAGTCCTGTGATTAGGGAGTGAGGACAGCTGGTTTCTGTTTTTTGTTGAAGGAGTGAAGGGAGTGAGGAGTGAAATAGTTTATCAACCACTAAATTAAGTTTTTTTTTTTTATTATAGTTTGAAGTCAACCCAGAGAATGTTTCTGTTTTTGTAAATAAATCCAAAGCCCTTTTGTTGAAACTGAAACCTCTCTCTGAGTGCTTATTATTTAGTGAGTTGTAGACTTCCTCATCACAAGCTACTCTGATGTTTTTTTTACCTTTGTTGAAGGCAAGAGAGGGATTTATACTTTTGTGTTGTAACACGATGAATCAAATGACATACACTACATTCATATGCGCACGCACGCACACACACGTGTATATATATATATATATATATATATATATATATATATATATATATATATATATATATATAAAGAATACTAGTGTCCGTTTTATTGCATATGCAAAATACAGAGATACTTTTAGTTAAAATATGTCAATGTAATTCCCAATCGGAAAATGATGCTCGTTAGCTTTATGTGCAGTTTCAAGATGCTAATCTGTACTTTTACCTTGAGGAGATTTCTGCTCATCTTCCTCTTCCTCCTCCTCCTCTCCCTCACACGTCATCAGTCTGAGTTCTTCCACATTAGTACAGGCCTGCTCCATGTCCTGGGCAATACTTTGACCACTCTGACACTGTGACACAGATAACTCTCCTTCCTCGTCGTTTTTCTCTTCGTTTCCAACTTCATCGCCAGGCGTTTCTGTATCCAGGATCAAAGCAGGGCATGATTTATCCCCAAAAGCCCTAAGCAGAGAGAAAAAAGCCACATGGAAAAAAAAGCATTTCAACACTTTGCCTTACATTTGTTGTATTTACTCTGAGTGCTAAGAACACAAGTTTTTACCACAAGTTGTCCATGAAAGTGTGAAGGACAGACACGCCTCTTCCTTTCATTCCTGCACTGCACATATCTGCAGTGGACATGGCAGCCGTGCCCACAGCCATCGGTGCCCTGGCAACAAGGATGTTCCATGGATGAGTCAATGGGAATGAAGAGTGATGCTGATGAGACTGAACGTGTGTCAGTGTGTGGACTTACCCATTGCCTACCACTTTCACAACACAGCACTCGCCCTGTCGTACTTCTGGTAGACCACATGAAGGCACTACTACTCCAGGTAACATCAGATCTAAGGATAAACATAGAAGGCCCACAGCAATTGTGGTTCATATTGATGAACCACATATGATTCTACTTTATTAATTATTCCTTACAACACTTGAAAGACTTACCTGCACCTCCAGCTATCTTCTGAAGCACAGGTGCCCATGTTGCAAATGATGGCAAAACATTTGGGTAGCGCCAAAGCATATAGACTAAAATATAAATGAAACATTTCAAGAAATGGCGTTGTTGGCTGCACATCACTTCACTAGACACATCACTAGATGTCATTATTGCTTTAGATTGCATTACCTGTGGGATAGATTTGTTTGTCCAATTCAAAGAACAATGGGTTTTTATGAAGGACATAGAGAGTTACTGTATCTCCCTTGTGTGCATAAACCTTAACGACATTTATCTCCTCTTTGTTTGGGACCAATTCTGACAATTCTTCTTGAGACAACAAGGGAAAGGCAGTCGATACATCAAGTTTAAGCTTTCTCCTAGAAAGGACGGGGAGAAACGACAGACAAAGATAACACACAACCAATAAAGTAATTAACAAGGTTATGTGCTGAGATCAATTGATCTGTCAATCAACAGAGAAACATGCGAAGAGTTTTGATATAAATCCTACGTGGAAGGCATTGCCTTCCACGTAGGAACACATTCAAGTCTTTCAAATGAAAGGTAAGTAGTGAGTCAAGTAAATAACATGAGACGATATATCATATCGTTTGAACTAAATCTCGAGTAGACATTTTGATTTAGACAAATAAGAGTTTGACGCTATAACCACAAACCTGTCTGATCCTTTGATCACTGTGTTGGATTTGACACGAAAAGCTTTCGTAAACATATTGGGAGGAGTAAAACTATATTTTCTTGCACTTATTAAGCACTTCAATTTAACAGCTTGTTTTTAGTCTAGTTGTGAAAACATGTGCGGCTATAAACTAAACTCTGCACTGTACTGAACAGTGTGCCACAATGGTTAAAAATGTCTTATTATGGTACGGCACACAATATATATCCGGCAAGAAACTGTGGCACTACCACGCTTTGGTTCCACATCTAATAATATTTTGGTGGTTGACTATATTACCAGGCATATGACGGTAATTAGCCACACTCCCACTTTCAGACTGTAGAATGTGTGCTATTGTGTCATTTACTGCTCTGTGGACTGGGTTGGTTGGAATAATAAAAAAATAAAAAACATTACATCAAAGAACTTCTTAGCACACATTTAGTGTTATATTTTAGTAATTGAATCATATGTTTGTCATCTAGTGCTGGTGATGTTTTTCTAACACATTTATATTATCCCAATAATTGTGTAGACAACAATAGTTATGTATTGGTATCATTGGAAGCTGAAATAGCTCAAAGTTCAAAGCCTTAAAACATTTAACCTAAAATGTTAGAAAAATCGGTCCCAAAGCTCTGTTATCTAGCTATCATTTTGATATTTCAGCATATTTTCCGAGTCCAACATTTTTAATGAAATGCAGATAAAGCAAAAAAATAAAATAAATAAAAGAATAATTAGATTATTATGAGCATGAGCAGCTCAACAACATGCAGTTTCTTCATCAACAGCTTACATAAAATAAGTAAATAAAGTGAATATAGTTCTTTTATGTTGAACTGTTTGTAAGGATTAGTGTTGTGGATCTCACAAGTATCCTCCCCTAAACCTTTAATAACAACACGTTAACAACTCGCCTCCAGAAGAAACGTCTCCCAAGTGCTCCCAACTGTGCTAGACATTTTCTTGTAATGATTAGCATGCGTGTGTTGGCACACAGAGGGTTTTCCTGTAACCACTGATGGGTCTCATGTGAGGCCAGCTTGTGTCCAGCTGTCATTATAAAAAAACCCCACATAGTTTACTTAAAACATAATGCATGTCATTATTGTTGAATAGGCCCATATTAAATATACAGTTATTGTTTTAGCGTCTTCATTTGATTTTATTTCAATAAAATAATGCGGTTCAATTGAAAACTCAACTAAACTTTTGCACTTGAAGAAGACAGGCTGGCAGACTTTTGAAACACATCTTTTCAAGAAAATGTTTCCTGCTAAACTTTGCCAGCCACCTTATGTTCTCTCTCTCTCTCTCTCTCTCTCTCTCTCTCTCTCTCTCTCTCTCTCTCTCTCTCTCTCTCTCTCTCTCTCTCTCTCTCTCTCTCTGTTTTGCATCACATTGTTTTTGACAGCATTTGGAGGTCAGGATCTCTTTGAGAACCTTTTGGCAATCATTCAACACAGTGATATTGGTTTGGGCTTCAGTGCTTATTTGAAGAAATACATGGAAAGGCCAAATGGAAGACATTACTAGAGGTATTGTCTCTTCCAGTGGCCTTTTCAAATGTCTTTCCAAATGTCTTCAATTTTACAAAATCACAAAAATCAATGAACTCATGGTTAAATTTTTTGGGATATGGAAGAGAATAAAATATTCTGAGGCTGAACTGTCTTCCATGTTAGCACATGTCAATGCCGACATGTGTAGATCAAGGTAGAAGAAAAAAAAATCAGTAACTTTACAGTTTGAAACATCTTTATTTTCACAATCGGTTTTGTGAACACATTCTCTTTCCACATTATATCGATTCTTTCTTTGACTGATTTTGTGGATGTGTGCATTCTTTGTTTATTCATTGTAAAGAAAGGTTCCACATCTGTAGTGAGGAACCAGTTCCAATATCCAATGGCCTGAGATTGCAGCTGATTGGGGATAATGACTGAAGATAATGACATGAAAATTCCAATCCCATGTGTTTGCATCCCAAACCAGCCTTCTCATCCCATTGCAGGCTGTGCAGTAAATCATTGCATCCTTCTTTTGCAAGTCTTCAGGATGACAATGGCCGACAATCTTCTAAAAATGAGCATGCATGCATGACCCCACGAGAACACAGTGAAGCACCAAGGATTCACACAAAAGGGTCATAAGACAATCAGCATGAAATGTTGTCAACTAACAACATTGTTTAGACTTTAGACTTCAGTCTATCAAAGTCTAGACTTTAGAATAAATCTTCAGCTGAAACCATTGTCAGCTGAGGCAAATAAGCAGCATGGATAAGATAGACAGACAGACAGTGGTTACTAACTACGGTTAGTCGTCCACTAACCGTAGGGTCGGTGGTTCGATCCCCTTGATCCCCCTCCTCCACATGTCGAACCCCACAAATGTATTGCTTTCTGCTTTGGACCAAAGCGTCTGCTAAATGCCCCTTTAGCCTTTACCCTTTACCCCTTTACCCTTTACTTATATTATCTCTATTATGTCAAAGCCCGGATGGTGAATTATGATAACAATAATCATAAGGTAACATAATGATGATAACAAGTCAACTGCACCGGTACCCCTCAGTCCTGTGACAGTGGTATCCCAAGAATCCACCACTCGAGTCTGAAGTGCATTTGAATGAATGAATAGAAAACCCAGTAAAACATTCCATAGATTGTGCATGGCTCCATAACCTGCACATTTTAAGACAAATGGGCATGTTAATGATAAGGCCCAACAGAGACAGAAGAAAACAAGGTAGTTAAATAGCATATGTCGGCACCAGACCCCAGATGGGATTGATCACATGGCCGGAGGTGATTTGTTTCACTGTAAACACGACGTAGGAGGGGAAAATGCAGAGCTCTTAAGAGGACAGACGTGGACTGCAGCTGGGAAGAGGTGGAGGTGGATGTGGGGGGTGGGGGTAGAGGTGGGGTGGAGGGGGTGGGGGGGGGGGGGGTATTTACTGCAAAACACTGTTACATCCTAGTCAGTTTGTGGAACCCAAAGACTAGAAGACGGGGAGAGAGGGATCACATCCGAGCAAACAACTTGCAAGTATAGCTACCATTCAGTAGTATTGAGACATGACATAAGATCACCAAAAGTTAAACGTTAACTATTTTTTTGTGAGAAGGAAAATTAACTGGCTTTTGACCTCCTCCCCTCCCCCACCGGACCTCACCCACGCCATCCTCCATCCACACCTTCCTCCCGTGAGACCATGCGTGCTGTGGTGCTGCTCATCGCGGCGTGTCTGCTGGACCTGGGCCTGGCTCAGCGGTTCAGCCAGCTGCAGTGGCTGGCCCAGCTGCGGAGCCGCTGGCGCCGGCCTCAAGCCGCTTGGGCCGACGGCCGGGACCAAGACTGTCCCCTGGAGTGCGACTGTCCCGCCAAATTCCCCACCGCCATGTACTGCCACGATCGCAACCTGCACCACGTGCCCTATGTCCCGTCACACATCAAGTACGTCTACCTGCAGAGGAACCAGATCACAAGCATCCAGGACGGGGTGTTCCACAACGCCACCAACTTGGTTTGGTTGGTGCTGTTTCAGAACCGCCTCGACTCCAACAAGATCGGAGAGCACGTCTTCAGCAAGTTGAGACGCCTGGAGCGCCTCTACTTGGATCACAATGAGCTCAGCCGCGTCCCTTCTAACCTGCCCAAGTCCATCAAGGAGCTCCGCCTGGGCCACAACCAGATCTCCAAGATCCAGGCGGAAACATTTGAGGGGATGACCGAGCTGGCCAGCCTCCAGCTCAGCGCCAACAGCATCGAGGACACCGGAGGGGCGTTCAAGGGGCTGAAGTCTCTGGCTGTATTGGACATGAGGAACAACAACCTTCGTAAGATGCCTGAGACCCTTCCCGGGATGCTTCACCAGCTTTATCTGGGCTCCAACCAGATAGAGAGCATCCCAGAAGGCTTTCTCAACATGCATCCGAAATTGCAGTTCTTAAGGTTGGGCAGCAACATGCTAACGGATCAGGGCATTCCGCGCGATGCCTTCAACGTGAGCACGCTGGTGGAGCTGGACCTGTCCCACAACAAGCTGGAGAGGATCCCGGCACTGAGCAGGGACCTGGAATATCTCTACTTACAGGCCAATCGTATCAAAGGTATGTTCCTGTATCAGTCCAAGATTTGGGAGTATTAGATGCATTCTCAGTATCATAATATTGTGATAATGATAATGATGAATAATGTCAACATTGATGATATTTCATATTTTCAAAACGGTACTTTAAAAATGCATTCACAGATCGACAAATCATTTCATGTTTCTCTCACTTTCTCATTTTCTTTTCTTCTTTTTCCTTTCAGAGTTCTCTCTGAGCAGTTTCTGCACTGTGGGAGACATGAGCACCTACTCAAAGTTAAGGGCACTGCGTTTGGATGCAAATAAGATTGGTGCCAGAGACATTCCAACTGAAGCTGTCTACTGTCTGCGCCTCACGGACTCTATCCATGTTTAGAATCTTCTATCATATCTCATCAATGTATCTTTGGAGATATGTTGAGCGTAATCTGTGCTTACTATAAAAATGTCTTGCATGAATTGATTTTAGATCACATGACATCTATTTCTGTTTCAGACAGACAGACAGACAGACAGACAGACAGACAGACAGACATACTTTATTGATCCCTGAGGGAAATTTCTATTTCCAATTTGGTTTTTAGATGTTTTCTTTTTTTTAGATGTTTTCTGACTTTTTTTTCTGTTTGTCCGTACACCACTTAAAAGTGAAAGCTAAATAAATTAATTAAGTTTGTGATTCACAAAATTGCAAATCAAATGTTCAAATGTTCATGTTTTTCCCCAAATTTTCCCCAAATTTCCCCCAGGATGAACTGATGGTGTTAAAACTCTTTGTGCCTTTGCTTCCATCATGTGGAGTAAAATAGTATTACAGCAGGAATGAACTGATGATTCTCATTATCTTGTTCAAAGGAATATGTATTTAACATTGTGAAGGCTCTTAAACATTACCCACAGCTCGTTCATAATTTAACAAATGATAAACCTGTTGATAAACCTTTGTGTGTACACCACTTAAAAGTGATAGCAAAATAAATTAATTAAGTTTGTGATTCACAAAATTGTAAATCAAATGTTAATGTCTACAGATTTTCCCCAAATTTCCCCAGGATGAACTGATGGTGTTAAAACTCTTTGTGCCTTTGCTTCCATCATGTGGAGTAAAATAGTATTACAGCAGGAATGAACTGATGATTCTCATTATCTTGTTCAAATGAATATGAACATTGTGAAGGCCCTTAAACATTACCCACAGCTCGTTCATAATTTAACAAATGATAAACCTGTGAATTCTATTAACTTTTAAATAATGTAACCTAATTGTTTACAATATACATACAATTTGTTTGTTTTACCAATTAACCCTTTAACCTGTGTACAATTATGAAAGTCACATTGAATAACAATTATGCCTTTTTTTAGGTTTGTAGTGTGTAGAGCTGTTAAACGCCATCAATAGAACTATCATGTAATGTAAATGTAATGAAATGTAAAAGTAACTATCAGACTCTTTGTTGTGGTCAGTCTGCTCCTAAGCAGCTGTTCAGAGCTCACTCTAAGGAGTAAACATAGAGAGGAAAGACCGACTGAGAAAGAAAGACAGAAAGAAAGAAGAAAAATCAAGAAAGAAAAAGAGAAAGACAATCTCTTTCTTTCAGACCACCCTGAACTGTTTTTGGGTCACTTCCAATTTTTTTTTATTTTTGCAAATAGTTGGAAGCCATTTTAAGGGAGTGTTGTTCTCTGTTCCACAGATGCCTGTAATCTGCTGCAAAAAAATTACCCAAATAAATGATGGAACATTTAAATAGATCATTAGATCTATTTAAATGTTCAGATTACTACCTCTATAACTACTACCTCTTCTGTTTAGTGGTTACTTTACAGGCCGCTGTTTTCTTACTACTGTCACGTTACAACTGTCCACTCATATTGCACTACTCATGTACATACTGCACCTCCATCACTAGATAGAACATTTCGTTGTCTCTGTACTTTCAAAGAGAAATATTGCACATCAACTATACTTTTATTTTATTTACAATGATCAGTAGTAGGCTTGGAAGCATTTCTTACAATCGAATTCTAACAAATATTTCTGGTCTTTATGGGATACGCATGTGACAGAGCTAAAATACAGGCCTACGGCACACATGATCACATGTTGAGTCATTTCCACAAAAAATGTTTGGGGTGTGACCCTCTGGGATCCACATTTCATGCCCACGTTATGAAAACAAAACAGTTATTAAAGAGGCGTTTAGCAGACACTTTCGTCCGAAGCGCCTTACAGTCAGTACATTAGTGGGGTTCGACATGCGGAGGAGGGGGATCAAGGGGATCGAACCGCTGACCCTACGGGTTAGTGGACGACCCGCTCTGTCCACCGCTTGACCTACTGAGCTACTGTTGTTATGCAATGTAACACTCACCTGTCAGAGCGACAGCATCACTAGAACCTTCAAAGTCTAGAATACATCAGGAATGCCACATTCCATTCTTTCTACCTTTAATTACATTTAATTACATTATGCATCGCAATCCCCATGTTGTCAAAGCTTTTGCAGAGGTAATGTTAAACATATCGACAGATCATTATTAATATGACCATTTTAACATTAAAATAATAAATTAGTTATTGAAACATTTGGGAAACAGCTTTAGCAATCGACAACAAAGTGTTTCATTTACATATGGTAGACAAATCATACAGATAACAAATGTAAAAATAAATATTTTTTTCTCAACTAAATAGAAAAATATAAGGCATGGATACAGCATAAACATGAATACACACACTTACACACTTAAAGCGCCACTAACATGCGGTACAGATGGTACATTACTACAATGATGTACATCCTCTGTGTCCTGATGATAAATCAGTCGAATGTCCAACTTCATGTGTTCCTCATACTCTGCTCCATCCATGTGCTGTCATTGTGTAGCCCTATGGAGATTTAGGCCTAACAATTAAAAGTCCATTGATTATTAAATAGTGTAGCGATCCTGCAATAATGTTCCAATGTTATAATGTTCATATTAGAGTCCTGTGTTTTCCCATGGTCTGTGAACGTGTTGTGATGCTAACGGTAAGACCCGCGGCGGCGGTGTCTGTGTTTATATCAGGGATGCTTGGTGCAAGGACGTTGTAGTGGTTTGCAGACACTGTTCACCCCTTGCAGAGTTTATGATCTACCGAGGGAGTGCCATTCTGCTAGTGGCTGTTTACATCCCTCCCAGCGGCAACAACAATGATCGAGACAAGGCACTGAGTGAACTGTACAGCGCCGTCAGTGACCAGCAGACAGCCCACCCAGACGGATTCCTCATTGTAGCTGGGGATTTCAACCACGCCAACCTCAAGACAGTGTTTCCTCATGTGGACCAGCACATAGACTTTCCTACACGAGGAAAAAACACTCTGGACCTGGTCTACACCACACAGCGAGGAGCATACAAGGCCTCACCCCTCCCCCACCTCGGCGCTTCAGACCACAGTACTGTTATGCTAATGCCAGCATACAGGCCTAAGGTCAGAGTCACCAGACCGGACCAGAAGCAGGTACGGGTGTGGCCAGAGGGTGCTTCCTCCTTTTAGAGCAGGTGATGAGGCTGGCCTGAGATCAGCAAGAGCCAACCTGATCCGGGGCATCAAGCTAGCGAAGAGGCAGTACAGTAGCAGGATATCCAAACACTTCACTGACAGCAGAGACACTAGGAGCCTGTGGCAGGAGATACAGACCATCACAGACTATAAACCTAAATAACTTCTTTGGACGGTTTGAAGCAGACAACAGCACCCCTGCACAGAAGTCACCATCCCCTGCAGATGACCAGGTGTTGTGCCTCTCTTCGGCCGGTGTGAGGAGATCCCTCTCCAGGATCAATGCTCGCAAGGCTGCAGGGCCTGACAACATTCCCGGTCGTGTGCTGAAAGGAATGTGCGGAGGAGCTCACAGATGTCCTCACAGACATGTTCAACACCTCCCTGAGCCAAGCTGTTGTCCCCATTTGCTTCAAGAGCACCACCATCATCCCGGTACCGAAGAAGGCCTCTCCATCCTGCTTCAACAACTACCGCCCCGTTGCACTGACCCCCATCATCATGAAGTGCTTCGAGCGGCTGGTCATGCAGCACATCAAATCCATCCTCCCCCCTTCATTGGACCCATACCAGTTTGCATATCGGGCCAACTTGTCAACCGATGATGCAATCTCCACCGTCCTCCACTCAGCCCTCACCCACCTGGAACCCAAGGACTCGTATGTGAGGATGCTGTTCCTTGACCTTAGTTCAGCTTTCAACACGATCATCCCTCAGCAGCTGATCGGGAAGCTGGACTGCAGACCTCACTGCGTAACTGGTTGTTGGACTTCCTGACCGGAAGACCGCAGACAGTACGGGTCGGCAGGAACGCATCCAGCACAATCATGCTGAACACAGGGGCCCAAGGATGCGTGCTTAGCCCCCTTCTCTTCACCCTGCTGACCCACGACTGCACTCCATCTTTCAATAACAACCTCTTCGTCAAGTTTGCGGACAACACGACTGTGGTGGGGCTCATCTATCACAAGTAGTATAAGGCAATGAGTATAACTACAGGGAAGAGGTGAGCTAGCTGGCCGAGTGGTGCAGAGACAACAATCTCTCTCTCAACGTGCAGAAGACGAAGGAGATTGTTGTCGACTTCCGGAGAGCCTCCACCCAGCACCCCCCACTGACCATCAACGGTGCTGCTGTGGAGAGAGTGAGCAGCACCAAGTTCCTTGGGGTGCATCTCACTGAGGACCTCTCCTGGAACTGCAACACCGCATCACTGTCCGGCAAAGCTCAGCAGCGCCTCTACTTTCTCCGCAAACTTCGGAGAGCAAGCACCTGCCCCCATCATGTGCTCCTTCTACCGGGGAACCACCGAGAGCATCCTGACCAGCTGCATCACTGTGTGGTACGGCGGCTGCACTGCATCCTGTAGGAAGACCCTGCAGCGCATAGTGAGAGCAGCTGAGAAAATCATCGGTGCCCCCCTTCCCTCCCTCCAGGACATATACAACACACGCCTGTCCCGCAAAGCACTCAGCATTGCGGGTGACTCCACCCACCTGGGAGGAGGATGAGGAGTCTCAAGGCAAGGACCAGCAGACTGAAGGTCAGCTTCGTCCATCAGGCGGTCAGGATGCTGAACCACCCAGCACTGGCCCCCCTTCTTTCTCTGCCCTCTGCCTGCACAAACGATGGACATTGACATTGACCCCCACCCATTCCCAGCCCCACCCACCACCCCACCCACTCATCCCTGGACACCTGCACACAACCTCTCTCCCCAAGAGCCTGGACTTTAACCACCACCCATCCACCACCAAACACCTGCTCATCACCATGCACAGCCACTTAACACTTTACACTTTAATACTGTCCATACTGTTTATAAATCTGTTTATAGATCTGTTACAAAACTGTTCATACTGGTTATAATTTTTATATCTTTTATACACTGTTTATACAACTGTTTATACACTTTGTTTATACAATGTCAATACTGTGTATTTATTATTACTGCTATTACTGTCCATACTTGCACCTCATACTATTTACAATGTTTATATCATTTGTATATATTCGTGACCCCTTTTTATTTAGATTTTTTGTTTTCATATTTTTAAATATTTATTTATATTCTGCATGCGTGTCTAGCACCAGGGATTGAGGGAAATGGCATATCGGTTTTTGTGTATGTCCTGTACATTCATGAAAACTGACAATAAAGTTTACTTGACTTGATAATGTTCATATTAGAGTTCTGTGTTTTCCCATGGTCTGTGAACGTGTTGTGATGAGTGTGAGAGGGAGGGGCCGTGGGAGCGCCTGGGTGTGAGGAGGAGTGAACGGAGCCCGACTGAGGAGTGAAGTGTGAGATTGTGCTCGTTCGTGTTGTTGTTTTGGCGTGGTTACGACCGACAGTAACCAAGACGTTCTGCAATAAAGACAGGTTTGTTTAATAACGCCTCAGCATTTGTCACAAACGCTACATTGGTGTCAGAAGTAAAACCGCCGAAGTTTGACTTGCTACCCTCCGCTAGCGCAGCTAGCCTGGACCTGGCTAATTCAGCCTGCAGCATGGCAGAACAGCGGAAAATGACCGGAGCTCGTCAGAAAATCAAAGACGAGCCGATGGACAATGCTTATGCCGGTATGTCAGGGCATGAGGCGGAGTTTAACCGTGCTTCAGAGCATGTTGCTCACATAAGACAGTCAGCTAGGAGGCTGGCTAGAGAGGCTGGTCTTGGCTCCTGGAGCGCGGAAGAGCGCGCCGGCGGTAGAATGCGCACGGCGAGCGCCGCGGAGCTGAATGTAAACAAAGATGGCGGCGCCCGCTATAACCAAGTTCAAGTGAAGACGCCGAAATACTCCGGTAGGGCGGACTGAGAGGCCTTCCACGCCCAAACTCTTAGCACGGGCTGCAGGCTGGTCAGAGGACATTAAAGCGCTCCAGCTGGCCCTGTGCCTTACAGATGAAGCTTTGTCATGCTTGCCGCTGCTTTGCCCGGCCGAAAGAGAGGACTATGGAGCTGTTCATCGGGCCATAACTCTCAGGGAGCTGCGCATACAGACGCAACTAGCTCGCCCCCATAATCTGCAAGAGGCGTTGGAGCTGGCCATGGAGAGAGAGATCATCGGAGAGACCACAAGTATGAGCTGACTGAATTGATCCGTGCTGCGTCACTGCAATCGCCACGCAGCAGCAACCGTCCTCGTCGAGGCCCTCCTGTGTGTTGGGTGTGTGGTCAGTCCGGCCATATCAGCAGGCTGGTGTCCAGGGAAACGCTCCGGGGTCTGTGTAGAGGGGAGGGCACAGACCCCTGTCCCTGTGTCCCACCATGCTTTGTTGCCTCGGGACGGAGCCCAGCTGCACAGACGGGGGAGCGGGGCTCCACTCCCCCCAGAAGCAGATGACATCACCGAGGCTGCAAGAGTGGTGGGCTGGACCCACATGGGGGATTTCTGCCATGTCCCCATCACCCTGGCAGGGGCCCCATGTATAGCTCTCGTCGACACCGGCTCCACGGCAACACTGACGAGACCCGACCTGGTCCCAGCGGGGATACAGCTGGAACCTACTGTGGTGAAGCTGCGGACAGTGACTGGTGAGCTAGCCCCTATGCTTGGAAGAGGGGTGGTGGCTATACAAGTGGGGGGGGGGGGGGGGGGGGCTCTCAGTGAACTTTAAAGTGTGGGTTGCAGCGGTGCAAGACCCCTATATATTAGGACTGGACGTCCTGCGGGCCGCCCGCTGTTTGTTAGACCTGGGGAAGAACACACTGACATTCCCGGGGGGGCCCACAGTTGGAATGGTGCCCCCCACCCAGGCCCCAGGGCCACACCAACCAACCTCACGAGCAGCAGAGGAACGTCAGGGGCCGGACCCCCAGCCGCAAGCTTTTTCCCCCACATTCCGTATCCCAGCTATTGAGCAGCCCCCCGCCCCTGACCAGCAGCCCACAGCAGGTGAGGAGGACGGACTGGCAGCAGTACGAGAGATATGGAGCTGTGATAACCTGGAGCCCAGGCAGCAGCAGGAGTTGTGGCAGTTATTGCTGGGCTTTAAGGACATTTTTGCTCTAACAGAAGAGGAAGTGGGCCTGACACAACCGGTGCAGCACGAAATTGATACTGGAGATGCACGGCCCATCAAGACACGCCCCCGCCGCCTTCCCATGAGGCACCAAGCTGCTGCAGACAGCGCTATTAACGAGATGCTCAAGACTGGCATCATCGAGCCATCTGACAGCCCATGGGCCTCGGGGGTTGTGATGGTCAATAAGAAGAAGAGTCCAAAGATGAGGATGAGGTTCTGTGTCGACTACAGGCCCCTAAACAGTGTGACCAAGAAAGACTCGTAACCGCTGTCCCGCATCGACGAATCTCTGGACTTGGTGTCTCATCCTGGTTTACCTCATTAGACCTTCACAGTGGATATTGGCAGGTGCCGCTCAGCCCCGCAGCTAGACCAAAGACTGCTTTCTGTACCAGCAGAGCATTGTGGCAGTTCCGAGTCCTCTGCTTTGGCCTGTGCAACACCCCGGCCACGTTCGAATAGCGGATGGAGAAGGTGCTGAGCGACATCCCCCGACAGGAGTGTCTGGTCTACTTGGACGACATACTGGTCCATGGGGACTCTTTCCATGCAGCCTCTGGGGCCCTGCGGCGGGTTCCAAAGAGGATATCGGCGGCCGGCCTAAAGCTTCACCCAGACAAGTGCTGCTTAATGAGGAGAGAGCTGGAATTTCTGGGGCACAGGGTAGGGGAAGAGAGCATTAGCACATTAGAGGAGAAGGTGCAAGCAGTGAGGGACTGGCCGGTCCCCACTAACTTGCGTGAGCTGAAGAGCTTCGTCGGACTGGCGTCTTACTACAGGCAGTTTGTGCGCGGCTTCTCTTGCATAGCCGCGCCCCTGTTCCGCCTGCAGCAGAAAGACAGTGATTTTTCTTGGACTCCTGAGTGCGAGCAGGCCTTTAGCTCTTTGAAGAAGGCCTTGACAGAGACTCTGGTCCTCACCCCCCCAGACCCCAACCTGCCATTCGTCTTGGACACAGACGCCAGTGATGTTGGGACGGAAGAGTCCAGTGGACTACTCCGATTCCCGGACATCTCGGTGGGCTGCTCAGTGGACGTCTACCCTTTCCATCAGCGTGCTCGAGGCAAGGTCGGCGGCCATTGGTGCTGGTGGAAAGGTTCCTGTGTTCTCGGCACAGGGGCATGAAGTAACCTCGGTGTTTGTGGCTCCTACGATCTCGAGCTTCGTATCAGGCCTGCACCTTTTGTTTCTTTAGTTACCCAAGGTGTTATTTAGTTATATTTGCCGGCTTTAGGATTTTAGTTTAATCATGATTTAATTATGTTAATAGTTTAATTATGATTTTTATTTAATCATAATTATTTAAAAAATAATTATTTAATCTGAGTACTGTTGGGTGTGATGGTCAATGACTACTATGCATATTTGAACTGTAACTGTTTTTTGCTAATTGATATTGTACCTATGTAACTTTTAGTAGTAAATAGTTAAATGGATCTGTATGGTGTTGGCATGGTTTATTATGAGTAATGCATAGCCATATCTAATAGATAAAATATAAGTTTACTACCTGGTGGGACTGAAATATAGTAATTTGAAAACAGATTATTTGGAAGGTGGGTAATTTGTTATATTTAGTTGTTATTGCCTCCAGATAAAGACAAAGTAAACAAACAATTATAGTTAGAGATAACATTTTATGGAAAGAATTCAGGTTAGCCACCCCTAGTATTTGCCAAAAACAGCAAAGGGGTGCTACAATTGCCTTGTGAGGGACAACATGCATGGAGTTGTATACAGAATACCACTGGAGTCGTGAATCCATACAATAATGCTTACAAGGAAAACTTTTAGGGCAGGCAATCTAGAGATCCAGCCAAAGTTAACTCCATTTTGAGAGTTAACTTAAAAAAAGAATCCGACCCCTTCCTTCAGGTCTCCCCACAGCCACTCCCCATGACATGAGAGCTTCAGCGATAGGTCTGCCAACCTTGTGGTGCTGTGCTGTGCACAGGAAGAGTAGGAGGGGAGAACGCACAGGTAGGAAGAGTGTGCACAGGTAGGTACCAGTAGACAGGAAGAGTAGGAGGGGAGAACGCACAGGTAGGAAGAGTGTGCACAGGTAGGTACTAGTAGACAGGAAGAGTAGGAGGGGAGAATGCACAGGTAAGAGTTCACAGGTAGGTAGTAGTAGACAGGAAGAGTAGGAGGGGAGAATGCACATTTAGGAAGAGTGTGCACAGGTAGGTACTAGTAGACAGGAAGAGCAGGAGGGGAGAATGCACAGGTAGGAAGAGTTCACAGGTAGGTAGTAGCAGACAGGAAGAGTAGGAGGGGAGAACGCACAGATATGAAGAGTGTGCACAGGTAGGTAGTAGACAGCCAGGTAAGTCATCCAATCATTTCATTTGGGTCAAAAATTTATTTATTGCTGTTGGGGTGTAAAGAGAACAGATATGTCAAAAATGCTTCTGAAATATATTGTCTACCCTAGCTAACTGTGGAGATAAGCTACTCACATGATCATGTCTCCAGAACTGTGGTCCACATGTCTCCGTTTAATCTACACACCAGACCAAGTGAAGAAGAATGGGATGAGATTCTGAACAGAGTAGATTAGATGCTTCTATAAAATAAACCAACATTTCTCCTGACTTTTGATCTCTCTGTCATGGGAAGGAAAGGGGTTTAAGTTTTAGGAAGGACACAAATTGAAACCAGTCTTTTTCCTTAGAGCGTATGTTTAACATACTGAGGAATCCGGCTTCAAATGGTTCTGTGCAGTTTAATGGCAACGAGGTGTAGTCATTGTTTTCATTGGTTTCTAATTGACCTACAGGGAAAGGCAGAGCACTGTTGAGCTGGCTGCCGTTAACAGCTAGTTTACTCCAGAGTATATGTAAATTATACAGAGAAAAGAGAGCTGGGGTAACACTTTACAATAAGGGTACATTCATTAACCATTAATTAACTTGAGTTAATACAGTATTGTTATAATGCATCAGCATAAGGGATAGTGTTAGTGGGTAAGGGTTAATCCTAACCTTATTAAACAATGTATAAGTGAATACCTTAGTTTATATAAACACAATTACAACAGTACAAAAATCAAAATGTGTAAGATTGAGCCACTCCCAGTAAGTAGGCATGGGACAGTCACAATCAGACAAACTCAAGAACAGCATTCTGTTCATGCTGACTGGCTGGCTGGCCTGAGTGGGAGGGGCTTATCGGAGTGTCCATAGAAAGATTATTGTGAACAAAGAGAGTACAGACTGGCCAGCATTTTTATATGTCAGTTAATGTAATGTGTCGTTTCATTTATACAATTTAAATCACTTTCGATCAGCATTGACTGCAAATATTTCCAGGTCATTTTGAGCAACAGCTGGTTGAAATGATACACATTGTAACTTCACCAGGAACACAATTAGTAAATGATAACTAAACCAATGCTTATTACTGGCATTTAAGGTATGGTATGGCATGATCAGTGGTCTATAGTGGGAAGATGCCGTCATCTTGACCTTTGTAGAGATTGAACCGCACCTTTTGTGTGATCATGCAGTAGAGGGTGCATACAAACAGGATTCCTCCACAGATGGAAGTGATTATAAAGCCAAGCTTATACAATTCTGCCTCCGATTGTCTTGGGGATGCATTCATTGAGTACTTCTCAGCACTGTCTGTGGAAATGTGAGATCACAGATGTTAGGTGAGCAGAGGTAGGGAGTCATCACACACAAAAACACAAGGTGAAATAATCCCACCTGTTGTAAAGTGGTCTGTGGGTATGTCTGTAGATACTTCTGTGCTGACCACAAAGGCCACAGTGTATTCACTCTCACAGTGCCAGTCTACAGGGGTGTCCATGGTGGTCATAAGCTCCCAGTAGACTGACAACACCTCCAAGGCCCTCCTCAGAGCTTCTAAAGGAGACTGTTGATAGGACACTTCAAAATGTTCTGGTTTGTCCTGAGGAAGAATTTAGATTTCTACTTTAAATTATTGATCCTGTCATTATCCTTGTACACTCATACAATGCCATTATCTTAGAATAAATTAACAACAACTTCAAAACAACTAGTAGCATATCAGAGTAGTAAAGGGGGCATTTAGCAGACACTTTTGCCAAAGCGACTTACAATCTGTTCATTTGTGGGGTTCGACATGTGGACAGTTGGAGGAGAAGGGGGGATCAAGGGGATCGAACCGCCGACTCTATGGTTAGTGGACGACCCGCTCTGTCCACCTGCTCTACCCACTGAGCTACTGCCGCCCCAATACTACTCAGTATATTTGAGTAGTATATCAGAGCAGTATATCTGAGCAGTATATCTGAGCGGTATATCTGAGCGGTATATCTGAGCGGTATATCAGAGCAGTACATCTGAGTAGTACATCAGAGTAGTATATCAGTAGTATATCAGAGTAGCATAACAGAGTAGTATATCAGAGTACTATATCAGAGTAGTATAACAGAGTAGTATATCTGAGTAGTATATCAGCTATCATATTACCTCGACTTCCTCGTTAATCTGAGGAACACATTTCTGAGAGTAGATGTTGAGAATGAGCTTCCTGAGAGACTGAACGTAGCCGTCGTTGACCGAGCCCCTGCTGTACTTGAAGTGGCTGGTGAGCAGCTCCAGGATCCATGGCAAGGCTGCTTTTACAAAGCAACATTTGTTCTGTCGGTGGTTGAGGAAACGAAAGCAAGAAAGGTTCTTTGGAGGGAGACAATGCTTTGTTCAGAACAGAAGAAAAGTCCAAAAGACAAGTAGAAATGAAAAGTCACCTTACCAAATCCCTCCGCTCTATAAAGGTGTAGGTTATCATACATCCACTACTTAACTGGTTATCCATCTGTGAACACATCAGGTGGGTTCAGAGCACACTGCCACACCTTCATATTCACCCTGGGAATGAGGGGTGGGGGGGTAAACATGCCATTCTGTGATTGATAGGAGCACATACCAGGTGTCTCAGAGTCACAAGGTGCTCCCTGGTTATGGAGTGTCTGCAGGGGCCAGGAACCTCAGCCATGGTTAGTGGGAAGCTCAGGAACACAAGCACACACAGACACTCGACCTGCAACACACAACAAACAATCTACATGTTGTACCCTTTCAAGATCTACAAAGGCAGCAGCAGCTGTGATAGCTCATACCCTGTATTCCAAGAATATGTATTCCAGCACTACAACTGACACCTGTGGGAGTAATCTGATATACACGGCCGTCACAGGAAAGCCTTGAGTGATTTCAGGCCTACAGTGGGCAGCGGATGTTGACACATGTTGACTGAACATGCGCTCTGCATTTCCCAAAACTCAAGCTCCCCAAAGTCTCCAGCTGTGGCGGTGGACCAGGAGACTCAGGGCAGACCACGTGGTGAGGCGGCTCCTCAGGGCTGCTAGGATCAGCTCCTGGCTTCACTGCATCCTGATTGGCCCGTGACAGAACCATATGGGGAGTGGATAATGAAGTACAAACATGCTCACTAACTCACGCAGAGGAATCTCTTTCCACTCATTCATCAACTGGGTTTGATGGGACTTCATTTCTAATTTACCCTAATTACCCCATTAGGCCACATGGTATTAAAGCTGTCTTATTATTGTCAGGGAGGTCAACCATGTCCTCATAAAGACTCCCGTTTTCATCATTCATACTATTATTATTATTATTATTATTATTATTATTATTATTATTATTATTATTATTATTATTATTATTATTTCAGTGGACCACATAGTAACAGTGCTAACACCAGTTAGCACTGTTATTATGTTAGTTTCTGCCTCTACACACAGAGTGGTGAAGACAACACCATGGGTCTGGGATAAATCAGACCCTCTAGGCGTGGCCCATACCTGTACACACTGAACACTTACCTGGGATGCTTCAGGAACCAACTCAAGGTTCAAGGTTCAAGGTTCAAGGTTTCTTTATTTGTACCGTACCGAAGTACTGGTAAATTCTTTGTGCAAACAGGAATTCAGCGATCCCAATACAAAAATGACAACTACATAACATACATCATGACAGACCAGACAACAGCCATACACATCCTTACATATACAATCCTTTAAAAAGTGCAGTCATTAAAAAGTGCCTCTATCGCTCAGTATGGACAAGATTGTTCACCTCTGGGCCTTACTGTTCAGCCTTGCAATTGCTGTTGGTACAAAACTCTTCCTGTACCGTTTTGTCCTTCCCTTAGGGACCCCAAAACGTCGACCAGAGCGAAGGAGCTGGAATTCACCATGTAAAGGGTGTGAGCCATCTTTAAGAATACAAGTAGCCTTGCGTTCTAACTGTGTGTCATAGAGAGAAGACATATTGAGTTGAGGCTTCCCAATTAGCCGCCCAGCCCATTTAATGATTTGGTTCAGGGAATTTTTGTCCTGAAGAGAGAGATTACCAAACCAAGACAAAAGGCAAAAGATAACAGTGACTCAATAAAAGCTCGATAAAATAGGGTCAGCATAGTTTTGTCAATGTTAAAACGGAACAGTTTCCGAAGATAGAACAGCCGCTGGTGTCCCCTCTTGCATACAGCTTCACAGTTCTTGCTAAACGTCAGTTTGTCATCAATGACAATCCCAAGATACTTGTAATTGTCCACACGTTCGACAGGTTGGCCCTTGATGACTGTGGGATTATGGTTTGGAGCCTGAGTTCTAAAATCAATAATCATGTCCTTTGTTTTGGATGTGTTAAGAACCAAGAAAGAAAGATCGCACCACTTAATAAAATCCTCCAAGACTGGGCCATGGCTGAATTCAGTATTGTGCAGAAAACTTACAATAACGGTGTCATCTGCAAATTTTAAAATGTGCCTGTTTTCATAGACACTCTTGCACATGTCTGTATAAAGGATAAAAAGTAAAGGAGAGAGAACACATCCCTGAGGTGAGCCAGTAGAGGAACACAGTGACTCAGATAAAATGCCATCACTTTGACTCTCTGTGTTCCAAAATCCAACCCACTAGATTATGGCTAAGCTGGAACTGCTCCACAAGCCTCCTGGCTAAAATGTGAGGTTGGATGGAGTTAAAAGCCGATGAAAAAATCGATAAAAGTCAATCTAGCATGGGTTTTGTTCCCCTCCAGATGTTTAAATAAAAGGTTTAGCAAGGTAAGTGTGGCATCTTCAACGCCCCTGTGGGCCCTGTAGGCAAATTGCAAGGGGTCAATAGCATGTGCAGTTCTCCCTAGAAGCTCCGTCTTAACCATTTTCTCGAAGGATTTCATTAAAAGAGAGGTTAGGGCGACCGGTCTGAAATCATTCAGCATTTTAGGTCTGCTGACTTTAGGAACAGGGATAATCTCCGCTTGCTTCCACAGCCTGGGCACCTTTTGCTGGCTCAGTGATAGATTAAAAATGTAGTGAAAGATGGGACTCAGTTGTCTTGCACATGACTTAAGTAAGGTTCCTCCTATTTTATCAGGTCCAGGGCTTTTATTTGTTTTGAGAGAGAGGAGGCACTTTTCCACTTTTCCTTGTTCTAGTACTGGGTGTTGGTCATCTTGAAGATTATCTCTCAAACTCTTAACTTCCTCACTGAAGTCAAACTGATCAAATCGTGAATAAAATTTAATTCAACTCCAGAGTGAAAATCTGTGTGCCCTGTCTGGATGAACTCATTTGTGTTGAACCTCCACCACTCTGGAGCTGTCCACATGTCGAACCCCACAAATGTAATGATTGTAAGTCGCTTTGGATAAAAGCGTCTTCTAAATGTCCCTCTTTTTTTGTCTTCTTTTTTCTTATTGTGGTTAATGTCCCTAAATAGCTTATGGATGAGAGGATGTGTTTTTGGAGATGGAAAGCAGGCACAAAGGATTTCTTTGAAACAAAGGAGGAATTCAGAGTTTGTTTCTTTCTATTTCTGTTGTGCTTCTGTTCTTTCACATAATGTATGCACTCTTCAACAGCTATTGCTTGGATGTTGAAACCAAAATGTCTGGGAGCCAGTCTAACCCCCCCTCCGCCTCTTTCTTTCTTTCTTTCTTTCTTTCTTTCTTTCTTTCTTTCTTTCTTTCTTTCTTTCTTTCTTTCTTTCTTTCTCTCTCTCTCTCTCTCTCTCTCTCTCTCTCTCTCTCTCTCTCTCTCTCTCTCTCTCTCTCTCTCTCTCTCTCTCTCTCTCGTTGTCTCAAGAACACAGGAGGCCCATCAGGATAGAATTCTGTACATTCAAAGTATTGGATAACCTAGATTTGTTTTTAACCATAAACCCAAATGACCCACATGTGTCCCACTATGAGTTTTATACATTACTTCTATTCAGTTGAAAATGGCAGAGTTGGCTAATACAACCATACATACTACACCATAACCTCTCCTTATCAAGTCTTTGTGTTCTTCTTGTAGGATGAAAGTAATTTGATCACAACAAAGCATACCTCAATTTCACTGTGGTTAAACTACCAGCACTGTTTCATAGATACATAGAACTTAACTTAACTCACTTTATGCAGCGTGTGGCAAACCTACCACAAAAAAAAAACCCTTCCCTCATGCTCTTGTATGTTGTATGTCTTGTGTGTTGTATGTTGTATGTCTTGGCACTTTAAGAAAGAAAATAATTACTGATTTACTTAAGAATTACTGAATTACTAAATTACTGACTTTATAATTACTCTTTGTAACTTGGCACCGAGCCAGATATGTTGTATACTAGCAATGGTTAACCAAGCAATTAGAATGCTTGAAACTTGTTCTGGTGACTTTCTTACTGTATTAACAGAAAGTGTTTTAACAGAAAGTGTTTCACCTTCTTCTGACAAATGTACTTATTGTAAGTCGCCTTGCATAAACATGTCTGCTAAATTCCCTAAATGTAAATGTAACTACACAATGAATGGTGCACATTGTGTTACCATAACTTCCACAAGCCTTTTGGTCTGGCTTTGTTTGCCAATCAGGCCGGGAGTACCAATCAGGTGACACCCAAACTCCACAGCCACACTTCCATAGAGACTGTGATGATATTATACTATATTATGTTATAATATTAGAATGTTTGAGAGGCCTCATTGTATGACTCCATAGAGACTGTTAAGCTGCAGGTCCTCACTGTAGGACTCGTGTTGCTGTGGTCTACTTGAATGTGAGGGAACAGGCTGCATGAGGTGGATGGATTCACTTTGGTTTTGACATTATTGGTTTCGAATACAATGATGAAGTTCGTTGAGAAGTAATGTAAATAGTTTTTTCTTACATGCATTAAGTATACACAGAATACACATAATGTGTACTCTTTCACACGTGTATTGTTGACATTTCAAATACAATATTACTGCTACAGCAATTTCATTACTATGTAGTATATAGCACATGGAAGCACACTGATTAAGTATTTAATATACTTTCTCTCAAAATATCTACTACTCGAAAATGTATAGATATATTATACTATTAGTACACTTGGAATGGGTGTTTGATCATGTTTTGATCATTTTAACCAATTTAAATCAAATTAAAATGCACCTCAAATCCACATTTCTCACGATGCATTAGAAAGGCATTTAGTGTAGACATTAGAGTATGCTAGAGTATATGCATCACACATAAAGGTTGGTTCAATGGTAAATTGTTCCAATATAAATTCATTCAAAATAAACATATCACTGGCATACTGAATTGTACTTAAATATGTTACAGAAAAAGACATATCTTGTATTATTAATATTAACATTAACAATAATAATAATAATAGCAGTAAAGGGTAAAGGGGCATTTAGCAGACTCTTTTTTCCAAAGCGACTTACAATCAGTACATTTGTGGGGTTGGACATGTGGATGAGGGGGACCAAGGGGATCAAAACACAGACCCTGCACTCTGTCCAGCCGACCCACTGAGCTACTGCCGCCCGCACTAGTATGAATTATGAAAAGGGAAGTCTTTACAAGGACATGGGGGTCCTTCCTGACTTGTTGAGTGATACCACAGTTTCCCCTCAATCTAATGTAGTAGAACTAACAGAACATAATACGACCATCAGAAAAACAGAAGACTTTTTGCTCTTTATTGCTCACTCTGAGCATTTTTTAGATATGGGAATGAAATTTGTTCTCTGCATTTGACCTATCCTATGTTACATAGGTATAGTACATAGTACATAGGAATAGTACATAGTACATAGGTTCAGCGCCCGGGGAGCAAGTTGAGGTTCAGTGTCTTGCTCAGGGACACTTCAACATGCGGACAGTTGGAGGACAAGGGGACCGAACCGCCGACCCTACCGTTAGTGGACGACCCGCTCTGTCCACCCGCTCTACCCACTGAGCTACTGCCCCCCTCCCCCCCTCCCCCCCTCCCCCCCGCCACTGCATGCAGTAAAATCACATCATTCAAAGGTTTTATCATGTGATTTGGTTTTTCCATGATATCCAAGATTATACTGTCTCTATGTAGGTCAGCCACGGCACGATTGACCCAACCTACACTTTAGAGACATGCCGACGCACACACGCATGCAAACACACACACACCAACACACACAGACACATAAAAACAGACATGCATACCCACCGTTTTTTTCTCATGCTGTGAAAGCAGCATCACATACCTTGGTTTTGCTCTGAATCTGGGAGGCCACCAGGCTGATCATCTGGTATACGTTTGGTGAAGGTCAGCAGCAGACTGCTCTGTCACACACATCGAGACACACGTTAGTCCCACTGGAAAGGGAACGCTCCGAACCACAACTGGCAATACTACATCTGGTGCCGTCCCTCTAACAGAAGCTGTTGTGCTCCTGCTGCAGTCTCAGCAGAAGGACTCTCTGATGGTCCAGCCTGAGACCGCCCACATCTCTCATGTTCTCCAATAGATTCTTTTAGCTGGGAGGCCTGACATTTTGGGATGTGCATTCGGGGTTATTCAATACCACAACAATTTTGTTGGAAATACATCAAAAAAGTTTATAGGGGTGGTTTGTTGAGGACACTGTGCACGATTGAACATATTATTCTGCTTCCGGGGATAGAATTTCATATTTTCCACATTCAAACGGTTCTGTAACGGTCCTCTATGATACTGTATATGATGTGGCCTTAAAAAAAAAACACGATTGGCTTCAGATAGCAGTGGCAGGTAAAATAGTGTTCGTAAAACATCCTATAAAAGTCACTAAATCCTAATTGTAGACTCGGAAAAGAAGCAATTGGAAAATAAATTCAAGTTGTATCAGTTGTGTTTTCACCAAAACAAAGTTTGTATTTGCGGCATTCGACGCTGGCTGTTGCACAATATGTCATTATCATATCAGCCATTATCATTATCATATCAGCCATTATCATTATCATCGCAACATTATCGTTAAGGCAGCTGGAGGTGCGTTCACCCCAGGAGCGAAGACACGAGGTGACGGAAAAGCGATGCGAATATGTGGTAGCCTACATGCCTATACATCACATCCCTACATATCACATCCCTATCATAACCACTCCGGTGAAAGGACAGATGGACTAATCAACCTACATAGCCCAGTGATTGATGCTTCGCCCTTTCGCTAAACATGTCCGATTTACGGAGAGGAACCAATGACGCTGGAGTTTGACTTTGTAATCCTAGTGTAAAACACTGGAGATCCGATGAGTATTACGATAAAGTGAGTGTGCATTCTTTAAACACATCCATGTTTTGGAGACCTATCACTCTTTCGTAGAAAGTTGGTGTCCAAAATGAAAGTGTTGCGCCACAACTGGACACCTTCACACCTTGTGACATGAAGGTGTCACACTGCAGTATGTTACCGCAGTCCAAGTCAAACATCTGCTTGTAGCTGCTATCGAGACGATCAATACATTGAACCAATAGCGATATTATAGGTCTATGTGTGATAGTATAGGTCTATGTGTGATATTATAGGTCTTTGTGTGTGGAGAAGACAGACTGCGACCCCGCTGTGTCCTACAACGTTACAGGGTCTCATGGTGACTGTGGTATACCCCAATCTGATTGGTCGCACTGATTTATTCGCTGGCTTTAATTTTCATTCATTACGACTGATGTCGCTTTTTCGCCGAACGGAAATCGCGTTGTGTATGTGAAGTCCATTCAACGCCGTGATTTGTTGTGGAACAAAACGTGACATATTTAGCATGGAGACGTCTGTTGCGGTGGACGTTCATTTGTTCTTCTAGCGATAGGCCTACGTCATATATTTATACAGAAGAAAGCAACCTCGCTCAATAGGGTTTTCATCTTCACTTCAACATCCCGTTTAGCTTCCTACTGTGTTTCACTAGCAAACCAACAGAACCGCGTATCTTTGAAAACCTGTTTTATTTAATCCTAAATTAGATCTAGAACTGGAACGTTACCAGCAGTCCCAACTCCGTGTGCCCCCCCCCCCCCCCCCCCCCCCAACACACACACACACACACACACACACACACACACACACACACACACACACACACACACACACACACACACACTCATCAAGCTTTACAAGAAATAAATCACATAACACACATAAATTAAATCAATTAGAAGTCAGACTCCAACTCCAACGCAGCTTGTTGCAAAGGAGAGCTAGCTAGATGATGTTAAGAATCTTCTCATGTTGCACAAACCGTCATATCCGTCATAAGTCATTTAGCTTTCCAAACCGTTGTCATGTCACACGTTGTTTGTGTTGAAAATTTACGTTCCTCACGGAACAACAAGGTCAACCAGCCAAAATCACTGAGCCTCAGGCAAAGCCTCTTTTAGTTTTTGTTTACGCATGCAACTTGTCTCCTGAAAGTTAAAAGACAAGAGAAGATAAAGTAGGACTAAATCCTGGTCTTCACCTCACTGCATGCTCGCCATCCAAAATAAATGCACCAGACAATTCATGGATGTGTGGGGCATCTAGAAGACATCCAGGCACACTAACACATTCAAATCACTCATCTTAATGATGTCTTGCATAGACAATGATTTCTAGACAGACCAGACATCTGCTTAATAATGTTATCTCAATCTGCTCCCCCTTTCTGCAAATCAACAGAAATGAAATATGCAGCCATGATCTATCCTCCAACACAGGAATGTCGTTGGATGGGATCAGATCCTGGATTACTTTCTTTTTTTTACCCTAACCCTTTTTAAAGCCCTGGATAATATCTATTTTATAGCGTCGTCTTGGGTCATAGGTCTTGGAGATCATACCAAAGATTGCTATATATTGAACAAATAAGTGCCTTATGAAAGCACGAAAGGTGTATTAATATTAATATACAAAGCTAACCAACTGTTGTGTGTGTATGTGTGTGTATCAATAATGCTAGCCATTGTCAAACTGACCATTGGCAAATAAACTAAAATAATGTGTACTTATAGGTGTCATTATACATATTGCCATATTGTCAAACAAATTGTTCCCCACTGTGTTTGGTAAAAGGAAACGACAGGTCATCCTGGCCTCATATGTTCTTGGAGGAGACACAGACTGATATGCTGATAACAAACAGAAGATAAAGGCCAACTGAAGTTTATTGCTGTCACGTCAGCACAGTTCAGAGGTGAATACTGTGAAATGATACACGTTAAAAATAATGATCGCCACCAGCACAACAACGCCCCTCTCTTCTTGTAAGTGACTGCTCTAAAGGGCCCAGGAATAGAAGGGCCACAGGTCTGAAGCCAGCGCCTGGCACTTCATCAGAGTTGATCCGAGGGCTTCATAAGGGGACTAAAGGACAGACGAGTAGGGCATCAAAGAGCCTACTCAGGAGTTAGGAGATAACCAGCCAGGACAAGGAAGAATGAGGGAGACAGAGGTGGCAGGGATAGATTGCAGGGAGTGTTGGCAAAAGGTGGGGGGGTTGTGATGGTGTTATCAGACCGCCGTAGCAAACCCTATTCGGTTGTTTTGCCGATCAAACTCTGTGTAGTAGCGTGCGATGAAGTTGGCTCCCAGAATCCAGATGGGTCCTGCAGGGGGCGGCACGTCCAGACCTCTGAAGGTGACGCTGCAAACTTCTCCCTCCAACTGGCTGTGCTGCTGGAGAACACAAGCTCCCATTTAGAGATCCAACGTTTGTACATGAAGGCCAAACCGAAATAATGTTTCAAAATGTTTATTTTGTAACTGTGCATGTGGCCGATGAATATAGAAACCTCTTTGTGTGTATTTCCACTGTCTGCCTCGCGGCTGCGGCTCACCCATAAGACGTAGTCCTCGTGACTCAGTTCGTACTCCCGGCCACCCAGATGAAAAGTCACAGGAGGTAAAGTCTTCACCAGTTCACAGTTGACTTTATACTGGAAAACAAACAGACGGACAGACAGACAGACAGACAGACAGACAGACAGACAGAAGCTGAGTTACCTATGGCCGGCCATCTGTTACTGCCTTTGCCAGCTCGTGTGCGTGTGATGAGAGGAAGCTGGAAGGAGGAAGCGCCGTCAGGCATTTAAAACTCACGCCACTTTCATCCAGCTGCGCTCCGATCGTTGTCATCAGCTCCGACACGGAGGAAGCCGGGCCGGTTATGTAGGAGGAGCCGGTGTCAATCACTGCCCTGCAGCCCTCCATGCAAGACAGGATCCTGTCCCCCACGGAAACACTGGAAGGGAAGATTACTTCCAGAGTGAAGTTCCCACTATGATAACACACATGCAGACATTCTGGGATATATCCACAGCCAATATGCAATGCATACAGAAGAATCTCACCCTTTCATGGTAACTTCCCACTTTCCCATCTCCTCAGTGTCCACGTAGTTGAAGGTTCCAGTGTAGTAGTCGGGATCTGTGCCGCCCAGCACCAGTTCTCCACCCGGGGAGTGCTTTGGGTCCCTGGAACATAACCGCCGCCAATCAATGAATCAGTAACCAACCAGTCCGTCTGTCCATCTCCCCTTCTGTATGTCTACCTGCTTGTCGGTCCTGGCCGACCGTCTATCTGTTGCAAGTCTGTCCGTCTCCCTATCCACTGACCTTCCGCACCCTTCCACCCGCCCGCTCACTCCACCACCTGCCTGGTCCACTCACTCACCCACCTGCTGTAGTAGACAGAGAACACCTCCTCCTTGAGGACATGCTGGGACATGATGCGGTCGAACACCGGGGTGATGCCATCGATGGCCACGTTGGGGTATCCCATCCCCAGGACGCCGTCAAACTTGGCGAAGATGAAGGGCATGGCTGACAGGGCGGTGGCCTCAGCAAACACCTGGACCACGGGGATCCCTCCGATCTGTGGGGAGAACGGCAAGGCTGGCAGCACGCTCAGGACGCAGCCGGGCTGCTGGACACACACATGCTGCAGGCCGTCGTTGTCCATCGAACTCACCACAACCACATCCTCACTCAGGAATCCTCTGACGGTTCCAGACGCATACTGGATGGAGAAGCCCGTTCCATTGTCGATGTGAGTGCGAGATCTGGAGCCGTCGTACCTGTTGTGGGTGACTGAGAGTGGTTCAAAGAGGAGTGAGCACCTCCAGAGGAACGAGCAGCCTTTAATTTTCCTGTAAGCAACAACGATCATACACATTTTGGTTGTGTGTGTGTGTGTGTGTGTGTGTGTGTGTTTCTGTGTGTGTGTGTGTGTGTGTGTGTTTCTGTGTGTGTGTGTGTGTGTGTGTAGATGGCTGTATGATAGCATGCTATCTCCATCAGCAAACTCACAGCAGGCAGTGGAGAAAGGGGAACAGCTCTGGGAGGGCACCCAGAGGTTGGCCGATCCTGTGTCAAACACAACGTTAAACATCTGGGCAGGAGAGCCAACGCTGATTTCCCCATAGTACTGCGTCTGGTAGGAATCAAAGCAAAACAGAAACAGAACACCATACAGGTTAAACCACAAGTTTACATACCAATACCACTGCACCCAATGTTACTTCTCCTATACACAGATGTTCTGTTGTTTTCCGTGCTGTCGTACATCCAGGTAGTTGGTCAGGGGTGTTGGAGCAGTTCCATTGGTGGGATCATCGGAGGTCTTCTGGGTCAGTGAAGGGAACACCTGGTCCAGAGCCATGCCCAGCTCCCTCATGGTTTCTCTGATGGATGGCATCTTCTTCAGTGTCACTCTGAAAGCACCACAGGTACAATCCACTTTGAAAAGGGTTTATTTGTGTTTCATTTCTTAACATCGTCTGATCTTCTTACTTGACTACTTCATTTATTGGTATTGTTGTCAATGTAGACCACTTGTGTAACAGGTTAACACATGTACGAGATGTAATCACTGTCCACTGTTTACCCTAACTTGAATCACATTCTTTTGGTTGAGTATAAGTATATTGTATTGTGTATTGTGATCATTTTTTCAAACAATACATTTTTAAATGCATATAGTTTGCGTTGAATTTCCATTGTAAGTTTTGACCTATTCCACAAAGTCTCCTGTGCATGTCATGCAGAAAACTATAATTACTATCATGACAAGAATACAAACAATCCGTTACCGTCGCAGAGTGTGGCCTGTACAGCTTGTGAAGGACAGAACAGCTGCATACAGCCAGTAGCTCCTCAGCAGCTCCATGGAGACTCCACAATACAGCAAGATGGATGCAAATGATCCAAGCAGACTTTCGTTGTCCGGATTCCTGTGTCTCTTAGGGATGGCGAAGGAGTGTCTGTATGTCTGTGTGTACAAAGCACTGTGCTGTCTTTCTACTCTAGCATCCACCCCTCTACTCTTATATAGCAGATGTGTCCTCTACTGTGCCCTGACCCACTGGCCACGATACCACAGACCCCAGACCTAGAAGTGACCACTGAGGACCCCCACCCCCACTCCCCTCACTCCCCACCCAGCCCATCAAGCCTCCCTCTCGGTCCCACAACCCCTGCTCTGATAAATATATCCCAGTAAAAGGTTTGAACTTTGACCTCTAGAAAGAAATGGCAGATAGAATGCAGCGTTGATTATGCAGACTTCTTGAAGCCAGAAGCAAACACGTGGGTCGGTACCCTTCAGTCTGTCTTCTCAAGACAACTTTGAGAAAGTTGGTTTGATTGAATTGACTGTCAGGGATTCCCAAGAACTACCATCATTGTATAGAAACTACTGTAAGCTACTGTGAATCTGAGATGTGAGCTGTGAATCATCTCAATGCCATTCTTTACATACAATCCCACTTGGCATCTCAGAGCTTCCCACATCCACTTCCTGCTCATATCAAGGATTAAAACACTGATTTTGCGTTTCAATTGCACTATACAAATCAAATGACTTTACAAGTTGTTAAATGCTCTGAAACTTAAAAAACAAATCGTTGTCCAGTGTCTGTTAACCACGGCCCACACCCTTGTTACGTCTTTTCCCACAGTCATCCAGTCCTTATCTGCCGAGAAGACAGTCCTCAAGCCTATCGGTTTACACCAGACCCCCTCCTCTTAGCTGTGTCTCACCACCCCTGCTTGTTCAGCATCCCCTCTCCTGCAAACACTGGTCCTCGTGAGGATCCGGTGTTCTGTACTGACGTAGGGCTCGTCCCAGAGGCAGCCATCCTCCCCGTGTGGGACTCCCCACACTGTTTGTCCACTGTCAGAGTTGTGGGTGCGGTTTTGGGGGGGCGCTGTGTGTGGACCACCCGCTGAAGCTAGATAGAGTGGTCTGTGTCAGTCACCCTCGCAGCTGCCCACAGCAGGGGGCCCGAGGTCAGCCCCGCCAGATATTCCCACTGGCCAATCTGACAGACGACTGATTGCAGGGCCTGCCACG
The DNA here is from genome assembly GCA_036785325.1 of Urophycis tenuis. NCBI lineage: Eukaryota > Metazoa > Chordata > Actinopteri > Gadiformes > Phycidae > Urophycis > Urophycis tenuis. The sequence goes on along the minus strand of JAXIVH010000006.1, from coordinate 13,638,051 downwards.
GCTTGTTTGAGTTTCACTCTGATGACTTCCTGCAACGTAGGTAGTCGTGGGGGGCGGGTATCGTCCCATCAATCACTAGGCTGACAACACCAGAAACAACAACAACAACAAACCATTAGGACGTCGTTGCGAAAGCGCTGATTTACTTTTTTGATGCACTAAGGAAAGCAACTCTGAGCAATATATCTGACTGTTGACCTGCGATGTGTTAGCCATGGAGTCTGGTTCCCACAGGGCCCACCGAGACGCTGTGTGGGGCCCACCAGGCCTGGGGGGGCCACCGCTGGGCTGCTCCGGGGGGGGGTCGTGGGACCCCAGTCCACTGCAGGATGAGGGGTGACTGTAGGTGGACGTCACGGGAAGTCTTTGACCAAGCGATGTGAGGTAATTTGTGAGGTAATTTGAGAGGTTTGTAAGCTGCTGATCCTGACCCGTTAAACACAATGGACTTTGGCAGGCCGACATGAGAAGAAAGGTGCAACAGACCCAAAGTCAGTAACAAATGAATTCCTCATGAGGCCTCAGGAGTATGTGGTCATCCATCATCTCTCCGTACGGGAGATCATCAACCATCCTGCTCCTGTACTCACCACCAACTCATCACAGCCCATTACTGCCTCAGAAACCAGAGTCTCTAGTCGGTGCTTTGATGGAGGGATCGGTCTGACGTTTGTCCTGCTTTTAGATTGGACTACAAGGGAAGGAGAACTGATGCTGTGATACCATCTAGAGGCAACATTCCAGTGCTACATTTCACAAAGTGTTTTCACAAATGCAATACATTGCATGTTAAGATAATGTCTGCTTGTTTTATTCTTCATGGAACATATATTTATGATTACCTCTGTAGTTTTAGGTGGATATGAACTATGATAGTAGTGAAGAGTAAAAAATCATTCTTGGTTTTATGTAATCCTGAAGGCCATGGGTAAATAACTTGATAGCAAGCGATGCATAGCCTTAACACAGATATTTTTATGTTTTATATATACATGAGATCAATATGTTTTCTGATGATTTTTAAATTTAGTTTTGCGTTTCGTAATTGCCAGTTTCGGCTTCAGACAGTTATAATCCGTGCACTCTCCTTCATTGAGTAGTTTATTTTAGCTTTCATAACTCGTAACCTCACACATGTGGATTGCAAATTGCTTTCCACTTGGAACCAGGAGAGACAGGCAACAAGAAATTGTTCCCAGCTGTCGAAAGAGGCAACAAATCCAAATTACAGCAGCAACCATACTAAACATCCTACTTTTCCACTACAATAGCTGCCATATGATTACATTTACATTTACATTTAGCAGACGCTTTTATCCGAAGCGACTTACAAAGAGTACATTTGTCATAAGAAGGTGCAACATTTCCTTGTAGTTAATAAAGTAAGAAAACGAAGGACGACATGGCCACTATCGCGTTAAGGACACAGCATGAAAGTGATGTTTCTGACTGCTTCTTCTCAGGGGAGAATGCACAGGTGCACCAGAAGAAGATGACAGCTGGTATCCATGAAGGAAACCATGGCAACTCAAACTCCCTTTCAAACAGAGTGCTGCAGAGAAGATAAAGTGCCTCTTGTTCATCTACCAAGCCCATAAATGTTTCAAAACCAACAAAGGCTTCTGCATCTAGTTTCCAAAGCGGTGTTCAAAACTAACTCAAGTGGTGGCTAGGTCAGGTTTGAGATGCTAGGAGAATGTGTTATTCTAAGCCTTATCAATGATTTTGTAGACTTCTGTTATGTTTCCCCTTGATCAATATTGTGTAATGCAGTGGAACATCTGCCTTCGTGGCCATACAGTAAATTGCATAATGCAACTATGGAATGAGTAGTCATTTGATAAAAATCCAAAAACACAGGCCAGAATACCAGAGCATACAAAATGGTTTTCACGTGTGGAAAGAAGCGCTGTATGACAGAATCAACTGTCAGATGCTATGAAATGATCCTATGCAGTCGCCCTGAAGCCAAACCCATAATTAAATCAAGAACAGTTAGGAACTTCTTAAAATCGCCCTACTGTCACTAATAGGAACATTAGGTCACATAGCAGCAGTGGGACTAGTTTAAAGGCTCAAATTCACGAAAGTAGTAGCCTACATGCGCCAACCCTGCAGGAACACATGAGTATGAATGAGAATGAATGACTACATTTAACCTGGCATGTCGGCTTATTGCCAAGGTACGCTGTTCAATTAACTCAAAGAACAAGCAACTGGATCTGACCTCTAAAGACGGCGTTTTCATACAAGTCACCAAGTGTTTCAATTATTTCACGTGGACATGATTTTAGTCTATATATTACAACACATGTTTAGCGACCCCTGCAGGCAAATGTTGGTACGTTCCAAATGTTAAATCCAGCCAATAATTAAATCGAACGCAACTGGACTTAGATTTGTCTGTGAAGACGTTTCGCCTCTTATCCAAGCGGCTTCATCAGTTCGTAACGCATCAGTCTGACTAGTCCGCGCGAAACGTCTTCACAGACAAATCTAAATCCAGTTGCGTTCGATTTAATTGTTGGCCGGATTAAACATGACCTGGATGAATGAGAACATTAATAGACTCCGTTCCAAATGTTGCGTCTAATTATTTCTTTTACATTCTGTGACGATGAAGATTTGCTCGATTTTTAGACTAAACAAAGATACGCATATGTACATTATTGTAGATTTTCAACATAATATGTCAATTGTATTATTGATATGAGTGTCAACACATGAGCATATCTCACAACGATGAAGCCCAAAGGAATCCGAGATGTTGTGATGGTGTGGTTACGTTATGTCATGTGATGTGGACACATGACATCATTGTGTGCAGAGGATATCCCGATGTCAGAAACCCTCTGGTCTTCTCCTCTGGCTCTGTCACTTCCTGGACAACAACATCCTCTTCTCCACCAAACATCCTCTTAGTGAGGAACTTTTTAACAGGGCATATCCCTGATGGAAAACAATGGAAGTGTTTGTTTAGAAGTTTTCCATTATAATGGTGTATTTTAATGTTTATTCTGGGGGGGGGGGGGGGGGGGGGGGGGGGGGGGGCAATCTAAGCAATATTAGTAATGGACAACTGAACGTAATTGATGTTCCTTCTCTCATGATGATATCTGGTATGTATTACATCTGAACATCTGAGCAAGGCCAAGCTGAGGTGTACTCCAGGAGATGAAGCCAAGTCAAGTCAAGTCAACTTTATTGTCAGTTTTCATGAATGTACAGGACACACACAAAAAACAAAATGCCGTTTCCCTCGATCCCCGGTGCTAGACACGCATGCAAATATAAATATATAAAGATATGAATACAAAAAATCTAAAGGGGTCGCGAATATGTACAAATGATATAAACAGTATAAACAGTATGAGGTGCAGTATAATAAACAGTTATAAACAGTATGGACAGTGTTAAAGTGTAAAGTGGCTGTGCATGGTGGTAGGGGTGGTGAGCAGGTGTGTGGTGGTGGATGGGTGGGGGTCAAAGTCCAGGCTCTTGGGGAGAGGGGTCGTGTGCAGGTGTCCGGGGGTGAATGGGTGGGGGGTGGGTGGGGCTGGGAATGGGTGGGGGTCAATGTCAATGTCCATCGTTTATGCGGGCAGAGGGCAGAGAAAGAAGGGGGGGGTCAGTGCTGGGTGGGAGTTCAACATACTGACCGCCTGATGGACGAAGCTGTCCTTCAGTCTGCAGCCAAACAACTTAGATAAGATTAGACAAAGAAATATGAAGCAATCTTGTGTTTGACAGAAATACCCAACAACCCAAACCTTCATATCTCATGCTCTTTGGATCAGCGTGATGTTCAAAAACCAACTGGACAACAAAACCAAGATGTAAAGCAATTCAAATTGAAGCACAGAATCACAACCCTATCCAAAGTAAATATGATGAATCACTCGGCCTGCCTTAGCTTGGCCCTCCAACCCCATCTTTCTCTCTTCAATTGCCCTCGTGTTTTCTGTTTCTAGAACAATTGCGATGAATAATCTAGTAGCAATAGTGAAAACAGTAGTAGGAGCTTGATTTAGTGTTGTGTAGTGTTTTGTTTAGTGTAAATGCATGGCTAGGACCCAGTGAAGGGGAAGGAACAGGACTCAGGTCCACAGCCTTATGGGTCTTATGTAACACTGTTGAGGATATGTGTGTGTGTGTGTGTGTGTGTGTGTGTGTGTGTGTGTGTGTGTGTGTGTGTGTGTGTGTGTGTGTGTGTGTGTGTGTGTGTGTGTGTGTGTGTGTGTGTGTATGTGTTTGTGTGTGTGTGTGCTGGGGGGGGATCCACCACACACTTTCTTTAATGGGTCTTTGACTGTTGCCCTTACCCTAACGGTCTCAAAGCTATCTCTACATCACCTATTCTTTCTGCTCTCCCCCCACCACCCCAAGAGAACTCTGCCATCTCAGACTTCCATTTATTTCATACCAAGTTTGGAACCGGTCTAGGATATTCCATTGAACCGTGACAACATCACAGAATCCATCATTTATGCTTTTGAAAATGCTAACACGACAAGGCTTTTTCCAGGTTCCTGTAGAAGAGGCTGTGAACCATGCACTGGGAAACATCTGGAATGAGGGAATAAGATGGTTACATCTGCATTATTGAACAGATTAATAAAGCCCCAAGCCAGCGTCATTTCCCATAGGCTTTTAAAACGTCTCAAACTTCTGTTTCTCATTATTTCACAAAAAGGAATACTCATCAACATAAAGAGTTTTGGTCTAGACCTGCTGTATATGAAAAGTATTTTTTTAACCAAATCTAAAACATATTTTTGAAAAAAGATGCTGAGCCATAGAGGACCTGGTCTCACCGTGTGTACAAACCATGTGTCAGTCTGGGCACCTTGTGTTACTGTCTTGTGTTGCACAACGAACAGAGATGGATGGTCTTACACAAAACAGTTACATAAAAGCAGCTGCTACTCAACACTCACGGCACTGAGGACATCCAGCCCCGTCACACACCATCAGATGTTGTCCACCAACAGAGATCTGATACAATGGAAACATGAAATGGAATCAAGATTAAAGTTTCTTGTCACATACTAGATAACAACACACATCATTGCCAGCTGTCAACTTCTTGTTGCTTGGGTCAACTCAACTTTGCATAATAAAATAAATAAATACATACAACAAATCAATCAAGTGGCATCAAAAGATAAGACATGTGTATATGAATTTAGACACATGTGAATGAAGTGGGACATACAGTATGTGAACAAAGTCTGTCTATATTATTCTGTGTGTATTATTCTGTCTATATTATTCTGTGTGTATTATTCTGTCTATATTATTCGGTCTATATTATTCCTCCTATATTATTTCACAATTACAACACCAAAAATGCTGTATGTCTATTTCTTTCTTTACACCTCAAAATAACTTTGATGTACCATTCTTGTACTCTCTAGCGGCCACTAAGATCAATAGCTTGTTTCATAGGTGGTTAATATTTAATTGACTCTGTATTGATTGTGCTTGTTCAACATTCCAGTTCATTGGGCAACCCCAGTTCTGTCAACCTCAAGAAAGAGAGAGAGAGAGAGAGAGAGAGAGAGGGAGGGAGAGAGAGAGAGAGAGAGAGAGAGAGAGAGAGAGAGAGAGAGAGAGAGAAGAGGGAGATAGATAGATAGAGAGAGAGAGAGAGAGAGAGAGAGAGAGAGAGAGAGAGAGAGAGAGAGAGAGAGAGAGAGAGAGAGTCCCTAACACCAAAGGCATTACATTAAATTAAACGTGTTTAATGTAATATTAACTAGCATTACTATCAAAACAGAGCATTGCTCTATCTGTGATTCCTGATTTTGTGATCAAATACGACTCTCCATGGTTTTATCATGTCTTCTTATAGAAATAAATTTGATTAATGATCCTAAAGTAAGTAAGACGAAGTCGTGGTGTTCATAGCTCATCAGATGCACCAACTCAACCAGCCGCCATCCCAGAGTGTGTGTACTCTGACTGAGCCTGACACCGTCCCACTGCACGCTGTAGGATATGCAGTGTTCATCCTACCAGTCCTCATTGGCCTAGATGAATGTGACATGTTCTGGCCAGCAGCAGTTTTCAGACAACCCTGTCCCACACAGAATGGCATGGCCATGTGACTGGCAGTGACTCCATTTTCCTTTTTTCCCCCCACTCCCACAGAAAGATGAGATGAATATGCGTGAGTTATGTGCCCTCTAGTATATTCTGAACTTCATGTATGTTGCAGTATTCATAGGCATGGCTATGCACGGCACGCAGACACACACACATGTACTCACTCTCTCTCACACGCACGCACGCACGCACGCACACACACACACACACACACACACACACACACACACAGTGTCCCAGGAAGAGTAATGTGTGTTAAGCAGAAGCAGGAGCATCAGAGTGCAGCAGGCTCCTGCCCTGAAACATTGAAACGGGATGGAAAGCCTTTCCAATAACATGCAGGCCAGCGCTCTGGCATTCAAGCACAATTACTGTCCTCAATTCCTGTCCTCAACAGTCCTACAGAATGTTTGTCTCATGATTTAAGTTTGCACATATTAGATAACATCATTTAGTTTGTTTAGATTACCTGGTCACTGATCTTCCTGCAAATATTACTTTTTTAATTAATAGCAACTGCGATGGGAATTTGCAGCTGCTAAACACTACTAGGTTAATACTTTTGTAGTTAAAAAGGTTTCCATGTGAAAACGTTGAACGAATGCTGCAGCAGGAGTTAAAGATTAGGGCTGACGGCTGTGTTTGTAGCTAAAGCTCCCGGCCATCAAGGACAAGATGTCATCTTGTCGTCTTCCAGGTCAGGCTGTGTTACTCGAGGAGATTAATTAGGTGCAACAACGTGACATTTGGCACCTTGAGTCCGTGGCGTCATGCTGTGACCAGGTCACTGACACAAATGAGAGTCTTCGTATGAAAAAAAAACTGAACCTAAACCTAAAACTGAATTGATCATATCTTCAAAATAAAAGCATCTAATCAAATACAATGATATTAGTATAATCATTTGACATAACTTTCTACTTCTACCAAGTTCTACCAGTTTAAAGTAAAGCAGAGTTTATGTGAAAATACAACAGTGATAATTAGCCGTGTGTTAGGGTGTTCCTCCATGTCATTATTTAGGAAGAAAGAGTCAAATCTCCCAAGGGGAAGATCCAGAGACGGCTGTCGCCTAATCCGCGAATTTCTCAAGCCGAGGAGCTTTAGGACCAGGAGGTGCAGGAGAGGCTTAGTGCTTCCCGGTGGAGAATCTCCGCTGAACGCATGCGTCCTTCATACGAAGTCTCTCGATTCCGGGCTCCACAACAAATGGGATGAACTGTCAAGTTACCTGCTTAAAGGCGCCGCCGCTGGGTGTGTGTGTGTGTGCGTGTGCGTGTGCGTGTGTGTGTGTGCGTGTGTGTGTGTGTGAGTGACGGGAATGCCAACCGGACAGCCCCGATGTGAACGATTTTACCATTAAAAAGTTAAGGAAACATAGTTAGAGAGTATAAACCGAGAACATAAATCGTTGGACTTCACTGTGGAGTAGATTGTATTGTCGTAAGAAGATGTAGGTCTGGCGGAAACAATGCGAATATCCCGGACCGGGTCTTTCAATGGGATACCTGCATCAAAAACCCTGTGGAATGATGCCGTGGTTAAGAAGGAGAGTCAAACTGTTACCATTTGGACTACTGTTTGAGCAACCTGAAGTTCGGAGATTCTTCACCTGACGCATGTTGTTGCTGTTGTTGTTGTTGTTGTTGCTGTTTTAAATGTCCTTCCAGGAAACAATCAGGTTTCGTTTGGGTCCAAATCACCAACATGTCAAAAGTCATTCAGAAAAAGAACCACTGGATTACAAAAGTAAACGAGTGTGTAATTCGACGGGACGGAGGCCTGCAGGTGAAACTGGACGGTGGAGCAGAGAATGGAGAGTTTTCATACATTGGACATGTACGAGAGGATGCTGTGGTTCAGCACAGTGGAAACTTCATGAAGGAGAATTACTTCTGGAAGTTGCCGGTTTTCCTGTACCGGGTTTGCCCACTTATGACATATTAACTATGATTGAAAGCTGCAAGGGAGCCGTCAGGTTGAAAACTGTCCGCCAAGGTAAGTCATGGCCATGTAATGTTACGAAAAAAAAAGTCACTCAAATGAACGCCATGAAGGCCAAAGTTCAAACATTTCATTAGATAGGCAACAAGGAAGGAAGGAAGGAAGGAAGGACGGAAGGGAGGGAGAGAGCGAACATTTTTATTTCATAGTCAGAGCAGAAATTTACACTATTCAAGCAAATACTTTTAGAGAAAATTAGGCAAATATGAAATATAAATTAAAACAGCATGGCCTGACATGTTTTTTATATTTGGTTCGGTTGTCATCCAAAGCCAAGATGGGTCATAATGACAAAGTCTGATATTTGCTCTCATAATGGGTTTGTTCTCGGCTTTGTTCTCCATACACAGGGACTACACTTACTGAACACAATGAACACTCTGCTGTGCTACTCTCATTTAGGAATATAGAAAAGGTTCACTTTGAACCACAGAAACTACTCATAGTACATCCAAATGTGTGGCAGCAAGCCCTGGTTTGTGAATGTGTGGCATGCAGTCTATAATTTCCCAAACAATAGCATTTGTCAGTCCTCCAACAACACTGTCACAGACCCCTTGTTTCCATGGCCGCTCTCCCGGGCAGCTGGGGTTATTTCTGGAAGTGCCCATTGCAAGTTCCATGGGCTTGACCCATCGGCCTTGTGGCCTGCTGTGCCTCTGTTCAAGAAGGTATCTAGAGAAGGCAGGATGGGGCTTCTAATTCCATGGTCTGTGTTTTGTCAGTGTCCTGACTCATCTTCTATGGTTCTGTTGTTTGGCTGTTATCTCTGCTAACTCAGTTTGAAAACTGGGAACGGCAGTGAGCTGTATGGCTGCAGGAGGAGAGGGCCCCGGCTTTGAGATGATGGTTGAATTTTTTTTTGTTTTTCTTTCCATCTAAAACAGTATACTGTAATCAGTTTATACAGTTTACAGACCATCACACACCGCACACACACACACACACAGAGCATGCACAAATTGTGTGTTTACTCAGTGAGGGTAACAATGGCAGTCTGGGGAGATCATTAACCCGTTGCGTAACACCAGGTTGAAATCCAAGTTGTGTTTTGGCTGTTTTGTTGAATGGCCATCAGACGTCGTATGTGTAATGCTTAAACCTTTCAACCCGGTCTTTCTAACCTTGACCTGAGTTCACAGAATATGTACAACTATTTGGTAGCCGTGCATTGCCAAATTGTTTAGTTTTAGATCTAAACTTTGTGCCTTCATTGAACTTTAAATGTGGAGAATATTCCAAGGCCTTCTCCTTTGGCCGTCGTCCTGCTTGTGTGAGTCAGCAGACTCTCATTGAAGGGCCAGCTCTCTCACTGCCTACCTGAGACCAGCCGTCTCACAACACCTCTATTGTTCAGTCTCAGTCTCCTGGGCTCCCTGCATGCATCAGGAGCCCTGAGGCCACTGGGCAGGTGGTATCAACCCCCAGCAGGTAGCCAGCTTTCAGATCATTCTCTCTCTCTCTCTCTCTCTCTTCTTTCTTTTCTTTCTTTCTTTCTTTCTTTCTGTCTGTCTGTCTGTCTGTCTGTCTGTCTGTCTGTCTGTCTGTCTGTCTGTCTGTCTGTCTGTCTGTCTGTCTGTCTGTCTGTCTGTCTGTCTGTCTGTCTTTCTTTCTTTCTTTCTTTCTTTCTTTCTTTCTTTCTTTTCTTTCTTTCTTTCTTTCTTTCTTTCTTTCTTTCTTTCTTTCTTTCTTTCTTTCTTTCTTTCTTCTTTCTTTCTTTCTTTCTCTCTCTCTTTTTCTTTCTTTCTTTCTTCTCTCTCTCTCTCTCTCTCTCTCTCTCTCTCTCTCTCTCTCTCTCTCTCTCTCTCTCTCTCTCTCTCTCTCTCTCTCTCTCTCTCCTCTCTCTCTCTCTCTCTCTCTCTCTCTCTCTCTATCCCTCTCCTCCATAAGGCTTGGAGGTCCTGTTACAGTGTCCAGTGTTGGTAAGGGGATACTCTGGCTGCTAGGTAGGTATGTTGGAGTAGCAAGATATTCCAGGGCCAACAGCCTTTGTCCTTGATGGAATGCAGTGTCAAACCCTGCCTCCACTAACCTATTTGTTAGGGCCCATCAGAAAGTTCCTGGGACATTTCTGAGGAGAAGATGGAGTACTACAAACATTCCTTGCACTATTGACTAAAACCTTGTACATTAATGGATGTGTTTGTGCTTTTGTGGCAGCGCAGGTATGTGTTCTGTTTGACCTTCACTTGAAGTTGGGTGGGTAGGGTGGAGGGACGCCATGTGACAATGTTTCCTGTGACCTAGTGATACCAGGCTTTGGCATGAAAGTAAATCTATTAGATGTGAAAATCAACTGCAAAACAAAAAGGCCAAACCCTGAATTGTTTCATTCAATACTTTGGCTATTAATGTTTACCTACTGTACATGCCTTCATAGAGGCGCACACATACACAGCTTCATCAGAAAAGATCACAGTCACACATCACATATTTCTTTCACTTAAGCAACAGCGACAGTGTGCAAGATTTCTGCCTGGACTTTGAACTGATAAGCTCTCTATCTCTCAGCTGAGCTCGAACCCAGGCTGCTATCAGTACTGGCTGGGTGCTGGCAGGGTTTCACAAACACTCAGGCCTTGTTCAAAGTCAGTCCCTTTATTCATATCTTGTGTGGTTGTCTGTGCCGAACCCGTGCAGCCTGAGGTCTGAGGTGGGTTCCAGTGTCGGTGGTTGTGTGATCCCTAGCCAGGTGTCTGTCCCCACGCCGGGGGTGGGTTAGGGTGGGGGGTTGGAGCGGTTCAAACCAGAGAATCACGACGGTTGATGAATCACTGGAACACCTCAAAAGAACCCCCTGGGGTGAACATCTCTGAACCCGGGAGGATCTCATGAGAGGAACCACTTTGGGGTTTCAGCCAGTGCCCGGCTGTTGTGTTCAACATAACATGAAGCATTAAGAATTAGAGTCCAACAAGATGCTAACATTTTATTTACTTTCATTTACCTGTCATTAATAACCACAGTTATTAATGACAAGCTTTGACAAATATAACGTGTCTATATTCAACTTCAACAACTATAACATGTCTATGTTCAAGTCATGTCGAAAAGAAATGCATACTCACTACTCTGTATTGAAAAATGATGTTGTAAGATGATGTAATCCATCAGCAGCAGACTCAGAAGACCACATGCACATTCTTTTGAACAGTGGTTTTCAAATTCTCACCCAGATTTTGTGAGTTTCAAAGTTGTAATGTCTAAAGCATCAACAGACATTCAAATAAAAGAGAATTAGTAACCTATCATAGAACATTTAACTTTTTTCTTCAATAGCTTTCAACTTATAAAATCTAAAAAATTACAGACAGACAGACAGACAGACAGACAGACAGACAGACAGACATACTTTAATGATGAATGCAATTTCCCTCAGGGATCATTAAAGTATTTCTGTCTGTCTGTCTGTCTGTCTGTCTGTCTGTCTGTCTGTCTGTCTGTCTGTCTGTCTGTCTTATGATCCCTGGGGGAAATTGCATTTGTTACAATACTCCAGGGAAAAAAAGAAGAGACAGACACTCTACGTATAGTAGAGTGTTAGAATATATAAATATATAATATAAACCTATGTAAAGAATGTACAAAAAATATATATAAAGAAATATAAAAATATACATAAATGTACATACATAGAGGTTAGGGATGTCCGATAATATCGGCCAACCGATAATATCGGCCGATATTAGCCTATTTTTGTAATATCGGTTCATATCGTTATCGGTTTTACCACCGATAATGTGCTTGTGCATAAATATGGCACTTTTCCATAAGTTGAAAGTGTCCTTATTTTTTATAGACAGTGTTCATTTGTGAAATGCAATCTAGTGAGGCATCACAATAAAAGTAGATGATGTGTTAATTCCACAACAGGAGATATGGGACCTAAAATTAGTCTGGGCGAAAATAAAAACACCTATCGGTATACCATATCGGTTGATATCGGTATCGGAAATTAAGAATTTGGACAATATCGGCTATCGGATATCGGCAAAAAGTCAATATCGGACATCCCTAATAGAGGTAATAGCATACACAAAGATGTAGCATGTCGGATTTTGTAGTGGTATTATTCATGCAGTGAGATGACCAGTTATGCAATATGAATAACCTGTTATGCAGCGGAAACTAAGATGATAAAATGATAATGACACTCACAATACTCCCACTTTCAGTTCTGATATGAGTACTGTGTATCCTTTAATCTGCACAGTAAACACACACACACACACACACACACACACACACACACACACCACACACACACACACACACACACACACACACACACACACACACACACACACGCACACATACACACACACACAACATTGAAGGTATTTGAGAAAGCTATTAAACTGGAAAAAGAGAGGCAGGTCTGGTGAAAGAAGGGAAGCTTTCTTGCCAGACTGTGCAGATCATGTTTAATAATGAACACACTACCAGCTTTGTATGTATCAGCCTTACTACATTCCTTCTCTTTCAAACATGTATCTGGTAAAGGAAATCGATGTTGATCGATTGATGTCTCCATGAAAATCTCATCCCAATCTCTTCCACCTCTGGGATATGAAAAGTCCCCCATTGTGAATGATGGAGGCTACCATTGTTGTGAGGCAGTGTGACTACTGGTTCAGTAGTGTGGCTCCCAGCATTAAGAAACCAAGTCTTTCTCCTGTCCTTACCCAGCCTCTGGAACACGCAGATGATTGCAATCAGGTGCTTGAGAAAGAGTATACTGCGACACAGAAAACCCTCTTGCTCCCACACAGACTCACACACACACACACAAACACGCACACGCACACACACACTCACACACTCACACACACACACACACACACACACAAACACGCACACGCACACACACAAGCATGCATGCACTCTCACTCTCACAGACATGAAGACACACAGCACACAAACATAGAGACATAGACAGGCAGAAAGACAAGCCAGTACTAATGAGCACACGCACACACACACACACACACACACACACACACACACACACACACACACCACACACACACACACACACACACGCACACACCACTGCCACTGTGTCTGGTGGGGGACATGTACACCAAGATACTCTTAGGTTCACACATCTAGAAAGGATAATGCATTATCACAGATTTGGCTTTACACCCAGTTTATTTTTTATTGACTATTTTCATTTTAATTTTCAAGTACTTTTAAAGCTACACATATAGTAGATCACTTGGGCAGTGTTTTTCTACACAAGGTTTATCATAATCATCATGCTTTGTATTGCCACAGTAGGACTGCAGCGTATTTGAAGGCCATGCCAGTGGCCCTACAACTTTACCTAAAGCTCATTATTACGCTATTGCTGTTTTGGTAGTAATGTACTCATTAAGTTGTTTTCTCTGCATGTTAAGTAGAAGAAGAAGGGCATTTAGCAGATGCTTTTGTCCAAAGCGACTCACAATGAGTACATGTGTGGGGTTTGACATGTGGACAGTTGGAAGTGGGGATCAAACCTCCAGCCCTCCGGTTAATGGACGACCCGCGCTACCCACTGAGCTACTGCCACCCCACAAGTCTTTTTTCCTCATCTCTTTTCAAGGTGAAAGGTTTCTGAGGGTCTTCAGCAGGTATCCCATCATGCTAATCTCCCTCCACGTCCTCTCCCTTAGTCCAAGATATGGGTCAGCTCAAGTTGGACTGCACTCATACAATACTAGAATCTACTGAGTCACACAGTTGTAAAAGGTTACCCCAGGACAATATATGATATCAGATAAGATTAGTGTTATCTTTGAACATGGTGACTTCTTTAGTATTAGACAACTTATTTTAAACAGACATGTTTTCTACATGTCATGTCAAATGGTACAGTGGGTTTGATACTGGGTAATTTGATGGACAGGTTGAGGCTGTTTTGCTAACCTTTGAGTCCTTTGTGGGTTAATTAGTGTTAGTGCTTACAGCTAAGGCTTAGCAAAACAATGTTGTCATGACGACGTTATCGCAATAGTTATAATCACAATGCATTATGTAGACACACGTTCACCATGCTGGCAAACTCCGAAGAAGACACACACTTGGAATGACTTGTGAATGAAAATATTCATGGGGGGCCTGAGCTGAGTCTTACCTTACCTGAGGGAGTCACTTCACAACCGCCAAGGAACCCGGAGTCAGTGAGTGAGGACTCTCTGTGGCCCAGGTTCCTATGCAGCCACTGTGTGTGTGTGTGTGTGTGTGTGTGTGTGTGTGTGTGTGTGTGTGTGTGTGTGTGTGTGTGTGTGTGTGTGTGAGTGAGTGTGTGTGCATCCTTTGTGAGTGCTTACGTGTGTGTGTGTGTGTGTGTGTGTGTGTGTGTGTGTGCCCGTGACCAACTCACCTTAATCACTCTACATGTATGACAAGGAGCCTGAAACGGGTGGAGGAGGTTCTATGTGTGTGGGTGTGTGTGCATGTGGACATGCGTGTGTGTGTGTGTGTGTGTGTGTGTGTGTGTGTGTGTGTGTGTGTGTGTTGTGCATGTGGACATGCATGTGTGTGTGTGTGTGTGTGTGTGTGTGTGTGTGTGTGTGTGCATGTGTGTGTGTGCGTGTGTGTGTGTGTGTGTGTGTGTGTGTGTGTGTGTGTGTGTTGTGCATGTGGACATGTGTGTGTGTGTGTGTGTGTGTGTGTGTTGTGCATGCGGACATGCATGTGTGTGTGTGTGTATGCCGATGTGTGCGTGCCATCCGGTCTACCAATGGGTAGTCAATAAAGTCATACAACTGTTGACAGTGAAAAGGTCACAACGGTTTGAGGCCCTAACTCAACGCAGGAGGCTGTTCTCTCTCTCTGCTACTATCATTACAACCCTGGGAACCAGACGTCTCCAAGGGCTGAGATGGTTCCACTTAGTCACAGGAGAGACGGCTGCTTCTCCCCTCCAGAGGAGCAGACGGAGATGTATACTCCTCATGGAAGTTGTAAATACCATTGTTGATAATAGTGTGTGCGTGTGTGTGTGTGTGTGTGTGTGTGTGTGTGTGTGTGTGTGTGTGTGTGTGTGTGTGTGTGTGTTTGAGTGAGTGCTTGTGTGTGTGTGCATAAGATAAGATAAGATAAGATATTCCTTTATTAATCCCCCTTAGGAGAAATTCACAGTGACCAGCAGTACAAGGGGATAGATGAGTGCAATAAAAACCTGACTATAGACAATAAACAATAGATTTACCGAGACAAGATTAGATTAAATTAAGTTAAATGCGAGCTCTGAAAGTCAGATCGGTGAAAAAGTGAGAACCTATATGCATACATAGTAATCATCATTGACATGTGTATCTGTGTGTGTTGTGATTACCTTTTGTAACGTGTCTAACAAGCTAGAATCCAAGGTTGTGACTGCAATCCTTTTCTTATTTGCCAGGGAGCGTAACAATGAGATGATAGTGAGTCTTTATCCCTCTGCCATCACTCAGCTATTATTACCACCAAGTGATTCATGCGATCACACATTCTCCAACTTCCTTTCTTTCAATATGACATGATTGTCCATGTACTTGACAACTCAAATAGGTGGAGGAGGGGTGGAGGAGGGGTGATGGAGGGCCCTACGGTCTGCCCCAGGAGGCCACAGCATCTGGGCATGCCGACAGGCCGGGTGGGGGTGGATGGAGGGTGGTGTCCACATGGAGATCTAGGAGAATACCTTCTCAGGCGGAGGAGGTGGGTTCTCGGCCCAGTGGGGGGGGGGGGGTGACTGGTAGCCGTAGCAGGGGACGCTCACGCGGTCAGGTCAGGGGTCAGAGGTCACCCCTCAATCTAGTGGAGCGGAGATGCAGGGAGGTCAGAGCAGATGCCTGGCCAGCACGCCTGTCAAGAAGCTCCCTGTTCTATGCCCTGTAAATCCCCCTCTCTCTCTCTCTCTCTCTCTCCTCTCTCTCTCTCTCTCTCTCTCTCTCTCTGTAATCCAATGCACACATTTATGTGTGCATTGGATTATGACCCACCCTCCCTCACCCTCTCTCATCCCGTCGTTATCGCTCTCCTTCTCCCTCTCTCTCTCCCTCTCCCTCTCCCTCTCTCTCTCTCTCTCTCTCTCTCTCTCTCTCTCTCTCTCTCTCTCCCTCTCTCTCTCTGTGGCCCGGTGTGTGTGCTTGTGGCCTGCATGTCCTGTGCAGGGCCACACACCCAATGTGTACGTTACAGCAGATCAGCAGCCCTGTGCTCCTCACACCGTAACTCTACACAGTCTCTCTCAGATGGCTCAGCCCATTAGGGGATATTGGAGCAGTGTGATCAACACCACTACTACTCTACTATTGTCCGCTTCCTCTGCATTCTCCCCACTTCCTCTGCACTCTCCCGACTTCCTTTGCACTCTCCCACACGTCCAGATCAAGGCCGCCAGACCAAGACAAAAAGCATGCGGACGTGGTGGTAAAGTGACGGCTTCAGCAGCCCGGCATTGTGCTGAACCTGTCTGTCTGTCTGTCTGTCTGTCTGTCTGTTTGTCTGTCTGAGAACGCTGTGGCTCAGACAGAACCACAGCGTGTTCAGACAGACAGACGTCGTGAAGATGGGACCTGACTGTGTTGTCACCATTCCTTCATTTGTGTGTCTTTCTCCCCCAGCGTTGGGTCTGTACTGTGTCTGTACTGTCATGCAGGATGTGCGTGCATGGCATCACATGGCGAGCTCCTCTCAGGATGGATGTGGAGACCAGTCAGGCTTGTTATGCTGCTCGGGAACACAAAGGGAAACGCACCCCAAGAGCTACCAAAGGAAATTCACTGGTACATGGTTCACCTGTGCAATAGTTGAGTCTTGAGTCCTAACGCACACACAAGGGGTAAACCGGACTTGTCCGAACCAAACTGAGAGGCTTCAATTGACAACATATTTGAACATGGGAGAGTTCAATATTGACTAATGAGGTAAGTCCAAGGGTGAGGTTACTGGACTCATAGATTGATCTAAGGGACATGACAAAATATTGTTCCAACTTATTGGGGGCACTCATTGATGGTGGTCATCATGGTGCTGTCCTGAAGTGACTTGAATATAATGTCTTACAAGAAGTGAAGATTTCAGCTCCTGGGGTCTAAAACATCAGCAAGACTGGCAGCCCAGACACAGATGTTCTCATTGTTGTCATCTGAACCGCACACAGGATCATTGTTGGTGGAGCCTTCTCTCGTCTCCTGAAATCAGGGCTCCCATTAGCCGAGAATCCGACCAATAGAAGAGTGCTACAGTTCACCATCTACAGTTCACCATCAATCTATAAGAACAACATGGCTGCAGTTTCCTGTGATTGTGCTTCATTGTGTCTGGGTTGGGAACACCACAGGAGTTAAATCCTCTTTACAGAACCCCTGGCGTGGCATTTCTGACAGTGTGTTCCTGCTTCTCAGCACAAAGTTCTGGTGGCACAATCCATTGGGTGACTTAAGAAATTGCACGTGACAGATTCATTTAATGAGCCATCCCTGTGGGAAGCGTTGTCCATCAGACACACACACACACACACAGGCAGATCTGTATCTACAAGATGAACAACCCTTCAGTTAGAATGGCTATTCCTGTACACCGTGGGTGTTCCACAAATGTTCATTTGTGTTGGCTTCATCACTGTAGAGAGGACCAGGAAGTGGGTCATGTGTTAGTTCACTCACAACATCACGTATCTCAGTGGAGTTTGTTGGAAATACATTGAGTGTGTTGGCGTGTCCACCAAACCAGACACGTTTGAACAGCGGTGTTTTATTAGGATGCACTTTGTTTACTCTTTGAGTACTCAGATTAACTTTGATTATAACCATGAATTGCTTACCAATGAGTATGCATGTTGGTATAGTGCTTTACAAACTCTGAAATGCTTCTAAGTTGCAGTTCTTCCTCCGGCTGCTGTGAAGGCAGAGCCGCCCTGGCCTGTGTTGGGTGGACTCTGCAGCGGGCCGCTGTCGTGTGTTCACATGTCTCCTCTCTGTCTCGTAGCCGCGGGGTCAGCAGAGGCTCCACGCAGCAGAGGGGGATTCTAATGGCATGGAAGTCTTTTGTGTGTGTGTGTGCCAGCCAGGCAGCCAGTGACATTTAACAGAGGCCAGCCAGTCAGGGCTGACGGGGATGCCTGCATACCACACATCATGCGCAGATCACAAAAAATGTCCTCCGTTCTTACCTTCCCAAGTACTTTTACACACCCAGCAAAAAAAAGGGAACGACACAATGGAATGGCCCAAGGACTTCTGTCTGGTCGCGTATTTTCATCTAAATATGTGGAGCGCGTCCAATGCTTGGGAGATTAGACATTAAAAGTGAGCTGGCTTACCGATATAAGGTTAAATGTCATCTAGCTGCCGCATGGATCCCAGTGTGCTGGAGGAGGCCATGCTTTTGTACAGTAAACAATAGTCATCCTATTGGTAATCCTAGCGTTGTCTCTGGTGCTGTTAGAGGTGTGTGTGTGTGAGTGTGTGGATACAGTATATGTCAGATCTCGCCCTTTTTCTTTTTTGCTATATTTAGGATATATATTTATCTTTGATGCTGTATTTAGTATATATATATTTTTTTTTTTCTTTGATGCTATATTTAGTATATATTTTTCTTTCATGCTGTATTTAGTATTCCTCCCCTGTCAGCCCATCACCCTCTGCAGTACCCAGTAAGGAAAGTAACACAAAGAAATGAAAGCTCTTCCCACTATATTTAGCGACGAGCAGATTAAGTGTGTTTTACAGGAGAGCCTTTGTATGTGCGGTTGAGAATGCCTGTGTTTGCCTTTCCCTCTTCCATTATGCCAACGTTACCCATGATGCCTTGTGTCTGTTTCTGACTCGGCAGGCAAACATTGGCTATCTGGGTCAGACTCCTAGCATATCTCGTGTCGTTCAGGTCCTTTATACTCACAAGGGCGGGTATTTGTGTCTGCTTAGTGTAAAATCTCTGATGTTTGGAATCAGCTGACATTTTGTCTATAGCAGCTGTCTATAGAGATGACTGAGTCAATGTTAGCTAGGCACTGCTTTTGCCTCAATGGTGTTCTTCTTTTAATATGATGGACTTGACTTAAGAGGGAATCACATTCACCATCATAGTACTGACATCTGACAATAACACTTGCACACACACCATACACACATCATCCCCAACATTCAAACTGTTTTACAAGTGTGTAAAACTTAATGTTTTACTCATTGTTTTACTTCCACATGTATTTTTCATTTTTGTAAACTTTATACTTTTTGAGATATTTGCGATTAAAAATGCTTATAAACTCTCATAGAGATAACATTGAGCGTAGCTTTCCAATGTTAGGTTTGACTCTAATTGCTCTCCAGCTGTAAACTATCAGGCAGCCTCACTTGAATTAACCCAATGATCATGGCTTTCCTATGCAAAAGTGATTCCTTGCGTGCAATTACATGTTCTAGTTATGTTATGTTATGTTATGCTCGGTTTGCCCGCACCTTACTATGCCATGTTTTGTTTTGTTATCTCTGTGATATACTCTTTGTGAAATACTCACTTTTATACTTACTTTTGCATACTTACTTACTTGTCTACCTCCTTGAGCATCTCCCTATGTACTTATCCATTATCCATTATTGATTATGCATTATTCACTTATCTACCTCACCCACTTTTTATTGTATTCTGCCACTTATTTGATTAGTTTTATTTTGTTTTCATTATGCAAAGTTGAGTTGACCTGAGCAACAGGAGTTTCACTGCTGGTAATTGTGTGTTGTTATCTAGGATGTGACAAGAAACTTGAAACTTGAAGCTTGATAACACAGTAAAGCCCCTCTCAGTTTGAAAAACCAAGAAACACACAATCACTATTTTATTTTTCTCAGATTTTCCTTCCATGTTGGAATGGGCCTCGTCCAAAACATTTACATTTAATAATAAAACAGCTTGAACTTGAACTTATGGTCACAAGATACAGTTATGAGATTCAGATGATGGTCCAAGCACTTCTTCTGTTCTCCAAAACATTCACATTTAATAATAAAACAGCTTGAACTTGAACGTATGGTCACAAGATACAGTTATGAGATTCAGATGATGGTCCAAACACTCCTTCTGTTGGGGCTTCACTATCGGTGCCATAAGCCCAAGAACTGCGGGGTATGGATTGCCAGGTGAAGGCAGCTTTGGGGTGTGGCCCGGCATGGTGGGCGATTACAGCATTAAAGGTCCAGTCTGCAGACCTCTGGTGCTCAGAGATTATATCCGTGTTGTTTCTGCTTGACTCCCCTGGCAGGCTGATTGCAGGCCTCATAGTGGGAAGCAACAGATGAGAACAGACTCGGTCGGAGAGCCATAGTGTTTGTCAGAGAGCTCGCAGGCCCAGTCGTGCTGCCAGTGTTTTGATGCTGATGGGGTCCAAAAGGGGTATTGTCAGGGTGAAATTGCTGCAGAATCAGAATATTGTAGGGTGTTTTTGTATTGTATTTCCATGTAGACATGTGGGTACACACACACACACACACACGCACGCACGCACGCACGCACGCACGCACGCACACACACACACACACACACACACACACACACACACACACACACACACACACACACACACACACACACACACACACACACACACACACACACACACACACACACAGTCTTCGACCCTCTCTGTCTGTGTCATGTGATCTAACCTCAAAGGGTCCCCGCCTGGGTAACCGTTAGCTAACAGCAGGAGGCTAACTGCTACCGGTCCAAAATTCCCAGCGAGCCGAGTGAATTGCACCACTCAGAGCAGTGGGGGGGGGGGGGGGGGGTGGATAATGTGCTGGATAATGGATAATGGATAATGGATAGTGGACAGTGCTGGATAATGGACTGTGCAGTGGAGCCCCACTCTGTTAGAAGCAGGACCGATGGGATATCCTGGGACCCACAGGAAAACGCTGAAACAATGGATCTCACTATTTAAGAACCTGCATTTCCAGTTCCTGCGTGTTTCTGTTTTTTGGGCTATTATTATTTAAAATAGCTGAAAGGAAATACAACCTTGTTTTCCCCTGAAGGAAATCAGAACTTATTGTTGCTCAGCTTGAGTTGTGTAGCTGTGTGTGTAACAGTGAGAGGACCTGTTAGATGTGTTGGCTCATGGCACATTAGAAAGTGTGAAACAAGCTGTGATTTGTCTTCTTTGCTATTATTGTATTTAACAAAAATGGTGTATTGTGTGTGTTTCCCTATTTATTCTCACAGAGGTAGACAGACATGTAGAATAAAGGAATGCCTTCATTATCTAACTGGGAGAACATAGAGCCAGAAACATTGTCCCAAACTGCTCTAGAGCCACAATACTAATACTAATACTGATTGTATGGAGCTCAGTGCTCTGTGTTGAATTCATCAGGTTGTGGAGAACATACCGTGCCTGTTCCCATTACTTCCACAGCATGGTACCTGGGTGGTGTTATGTGTTGGGTTGGGTGGTGTTATGTGTTGGGTTGGGTGGTGTTATGTGTTGTGTTGGGTGGTGTTATGTGTTGTGTTTGGTAGTGTTATGTGTTGTGTTTGGTGGTGTTATGTGTTTGGTGGTGTTATGTGTTGTGTTTGGTGGTGTTATGTGTTGGGTTGGGTGGTGTTATGTGTTAGGTTAGGTGTTGTTATGTGTTGTGTTTGGTGGTGTTATGTGTTGTGTTTGGTGGTGTTATGTGTTGTGTTGGGTGGTGTTATGTGTTGTGTTTGGTGGTGTTATGTGTTGTGTTGGGTGGTGTTATGTGTTGTGTTGGGTGGTGTTATGTGTTGGGTGGTGTTATGGGTTGTGTTGGGTGGTGTTATGTGTTGTGTTTGGTGGTGTTATGTGTTGTGTTGGGTGGTGTTATGTGTTGGGTGGTGTTATGGGTTGTGTTGGGTGGTGTTATGTGTTGGGTTGGGTGGTGTTATGTGTTGTGTTTGGTGGTGTTATG
>JAXIVH010000006.1:13606029-13608529 GCA_036785325.1 Urophycis tenuis | reverse complement strand
AGCTTCATCATCCGCAGAGATTCCGCCCCACCTGCCACCCACAGCGCTGCCTGTCTTTCCTCTGAAGTTGGCTGATCAAACCCCTGTGAGACGTTAATAACCTCTATTTATTGATTTATTTATTCATAATAACATCTATTTATTTATTTATTTGTATTGGCCGTTGTCCTTCTACAACATGTTCCTCATGCTTCCATTCATTGCAATGAATTCAAAATAAGAGGAATCAAAACAAACTAGAGAGGAGCTGGATATGAAGCTGGATATGATGCTGATATGATGCTGGATATGATGCTGATATGATGCTGATATGAAGCTGGATATGAAGCTGGATATGAAGATGGATATGATGCTGACATGATGCTTGATATGATGCTGATATGATGCTGATATGATGCTGGATATGAAGCTGGAATGAAGCTTGATATGATGCTGGATATGATGCTGGATATGATGCTGGATATGAAGCTGGATATGATGCTGGATATGATGTAAATGACATGAGGCTCACCATATTAAGACTAGTCATAAAGCTGGAGCCTCTACAGCCGGGTATCTGCTCATGTATTGCTAGTCATTATTGGTTCTTCATTGATTGAAGCCTCTCCCTGGTGCAGATCAAGCGGCCTGAGCACGCCAGGCCTCTTTTCATCATTGCTATCTTTTGCAGAGATATCCTACCCCTATGTGTTGAATTACAACAGCACAACAAGGGTTTGTGAAAGTGTTTGTGAGTGTTTGTGAATCAGTTCAAAACGTGGATCACATTTCCTGCCACAAAGCACATCCTTCTGTACAATAGGGTTTGTGTGTGTGTGTGTGTGTGTGTGTGTGTGTGTGTGTGTGTGTGTGTGTGTGTGTGTGTTAGGGTTTGTGAGACAGGGAGAGCATGCACATGGAAGTGCTCCAAAATTTAACAGGGTTTCTAGGCTAGATGATGCACACAAACAACACACACACACACACACACACACACACACACACACACACACACACACACACACACACACACACACACACACACACACACACGCAAACATTCACTCGTTCACATTCTCTCCCTCGTATTTCCCTTCATCTCTCAATCTGTGTGTGTATGTGGATCCTCTTCTTGCTCTCTGCCATGTGACTACTAAACCCATGTGACTACTAAACCCTTATGACTATTAAACCCTTGTCCCTGTGCCCACGCCCCCTCCCCCCCCCTCCTAGCCCACGACCCGGCCGGGTGGCCTGCCTGGGATTATGATGTGCTGATGTATTGAAAATAGATTCCTGACTGATTGTGGTGGGATGGGTATGGTCAGATCTGAGATCTTCACTCCGAACACGACCTAGAGAATGCTGCAATACTGATCAACACATTTCTGTGTAAAAAGGGATTCTAGTGTCTTTTTGTAGCAACTGTTCATTTCTATGTTGCTCATTTCACTAAATAATGACACGCATTGCACTTTAACACTGACATTGTTTACACTTCTGGTCAGTTCAATAAATACTGAGATGGGAACACTGATTGACAAATTGGCAAATGTATTTATTTGTTTAGCCATATTGAATATCACAAATCGTTTATGTAGAGGCAACCTTTGTATTTATTAAATGCATTTCAGTTGATCTCTAGCGATAGCATCACAGGTCGTAGCATCAGAGGTCGCATCATCACATATCGCATCATCACATATCGTAGCATCACAGGTCTTAGCATGACAGGTCGCAGCATGACAGGTCTTAGCATGACAGATCTTAGCATCACAGGTCTTAGCATGACAGGTCGCAGCATGACAGGTCTTAGCATCACAGGTCTTAGCATGACAGGTCTTAGCATCACAGGTCTTAGCATCACAGGTCACAGCAGGACAGGTCTTAGCATCACAGGTCTTAGCATGACAGGTCGCAGCATGACAGGTCATAGCATTACAGGTCTTAGCATGACAGATCTTAGCATCACAGGTCTTAGCATAACAGGTCGCAGCATGACAGGTCATAGCATCACAGGTCTTAGCATGACAGGTCTTAGCATCACAGGTCTTAGCATGACAGGTCTTAGCATGACAGGTCGCAGCATGACAGGTCTTAGCATCACAGGTCTTAGCATGACAGGTCTTAGCATCACAGGTCTTAGCATGACAGGTCACAGCATGACAGGTCACAGCATCACAGGTCTTAGCATCACAGGTCTTAGCATCACATGTCGTAGCATCACAGGTCTTAGCATCACAGGTCGTAGCATCACAGGTCTTAGCATCACAGGTCTTAGCATCACAGGTCACAGCATGACAGGTCACAGCATCACAGGTCTTAGCATGACAGGTCTTAGCATGACAGGTCTTAGCATCACAGGTCTTAGCATCACAGGTCTTAGCATGACAGGTCGCAGCATGACAGGTCTTAGCATGACAGATCTTAGCATCACAGGTCTTAGCATGACAGGTCGCAGCATGACAGGTCTTAGCATCACAGGTCTTAGCATGACAGGTCTTAGCATCACAGGTCTTAG